>JAGFMF010011586.1:3693791-3749097 GCA_019455555.1 Galemys pyrenaicus | reverse complement strand
AAACAACCTAAATGCCCAAAAACAGATGAGTGGATCGGGAAGCTGTGGTACATATACACGATGGAATACTACTCAGCAATCAGAAATAAAAGACTAGACGCATTCATAGGAACATGGATGGATCTGGAGGGGATTATGCTCAGCGAAGTGGGTCGGAAGGCAAAAGAAAAATACCAGATGGTTCCTCCCTTAGGAGGAACATAAGGGAACCAAATAAAGATCAAGGAAAGGAATAATAATAATAATAATAATAATAACAATAAAGACACAGAAACCAAAAATGAGGAGACAAGGATAGACTGGGGACACTTGGTGGGGAGGGGAGGGGGAGGGTTAGGGAAGATGGGAGCACGAGGGACTGAGGTGATGGTGCACTGGTGAGATGGTGATGGGGAATACATGGGGATTATAATTGATGGCAAGTATATGTAAATTTTTTAAAAAAATTTATATTAATAAAAAAAGATTCAGAGATCTATAATTACCAGGTAGGGCCTTGATAATTATTTTTGTAAAATTTATTTCCAAAGAAAAACCTTTATTTCCAAATAAAAACCTTTGAAGATCTTTGGTCAAGCATATGCAGAATTCATTGGATATTTAAAATGGTCACTTCTGCCACTCTGGGAAAGCATACTGCAGAACAAATGGGGAAGACTATTTTGAAGCTATTAAAATAAATTAGAGGCACAGTTTAGAGTTTAAAGTTTGTTTTGGATAAACCATAACATTTTCTGGTGGAATGTGGGAAAATATACAGAATCCAATTTGTTCCTAACTGTGAACATTTGTTTGTATAGAGATTGCATTTAGGGACTTTGGAGGTACTGGACTTAGGGTATATTTGAAAGAACAAAATGGATTTCATTTTGGCTAATATTTTTAAAATTAGAATCTGCATTATAGTATTAAAGTTTACCATTTTTTAAGATAACATGATATAGCAAAGTTACTGATTACTGAATAAAATTATTATTTTTAAGATTATATAATTGACCTGATAATTTTTTAAGTGTATGTTGGCTTTTTATTTATTTTTTAAATATTTATTTATTTATGCTTACAAGCACTGGGGTACAGGCCAGAGGTGTGGGGGGGGGTGAGAGGATTCACCACAGAGAGCAGAGAGCAGGGAGCAGAACAGGCAGATCAACAGGAGTACACTGCTGAGGGGAGCAGCGGGCACAGCAGGAGAGGTCTGCTGCGCCATGTGGGTCCCCTCTCTGGCGGGCAGCAGGGATCGAACTCTTGCTGCAGTGGCTGAGGTTTGCTTCATAGTGCGTTGCTTAACCAACTGTGCCACCAGCGAGGCCCTATGTTGGCTTTTTAAATGATTTTTGAGTAACCTAAAATTGTCTTATCCTGAAAACTCTTACTTTTTGTTAAAGCACCAACTCCCTTTTACTAACAAAATTTTTCTTTGTAAATGCAGGCTTTTTTGAAGCCAAATGATAGGATTATTTTAAAGTAAATAATTTTCATAATGGGTCATATGGGGACAGGAGAGTGATAAGTTGCCAGATATTGCAGCTAGATATAAGGATGAATTATTCAAATAAGAAACAATGAACTTTGCTGAGAGGTTGAATTTCTTAATTTCCCTCCTTGGCTAAATTTCATATAAGCAAATTAAGAAATGAGCATCACCTTCATGCAGAGTATTTTATTTAGAATTTATGTCAGAAAACACTTTTAAAGGACAAGTCTGATATTCTCATGTACCATTCCATGTTAATGATATTCTCACAAGTCATACCATTTTTACCACACTTAGCTACATTGAGGGGGAAAAGATCAATAATAAAATATTAGTAATTAGATAGTAGTAGTTTTAATTGGGGATGAGTATCATTTTTATTTTTATTTTATTTTTTAACAATTCATTTTATTATTTATGCATACAAGAACTGGGATATAGGCCATAGATATGGCGGATGGTGAAATGATTCACTAGAGTGTGGAGCAGAACAGATGGGTCTATGGAAACACACTGGTAAGGAGAGCAGAAGGCAAGACAGAAGATGTGTGCTGTACCATGTGGGTTAGTTCCCTGTCAGGGGATTGAACTCATTCAGAAGTGGCTGCCCAGAGCTTCACAGTTCTGAGAGCTAACCTCAGGGAGACCCCATCTACACTTTTTAATAAAATCATTTTTAATGGGTTTTATATGAATTTTAAATAACAACTTGAATACTGCTTGGTAATAGTTCTTTTACTATTGCTTTAACTTCTGCTACCAATACATAGCTCTCTTAAAAACCCGCTTTTATTAAAAATCTAGATCATAAGACATACCCATTGCAAACTCTTTGTAGCTTACCACTTATTTTAATGCAGAAGTCAAGCTAAACACATTGCATGGATACTTTTTGATGCCAATTTTTACATAAATTAGTTTCTTTAAAAGTTAGCTTGGAAGAAACAATTCAAATGCTGAGGCGTCATCAAGATTACTAGTACAGTTTTGTTTGGTTACCTGGATCAGATTTTAATTCACACTAAATAGCTTGTTGTAAACAAATTTTTCAAACCTAGACTTTTTTATATTTTAAAACCAATCTTTCTTTCTCAGGAGATTTTACTGTGCACAGAATATTCTGGATGGAAATTTGAGCTATTTCATTCTAGCTCTGATCTATGGTTACAGAACTGTTTGACCTTGGGTAAGTTGTGGAACATCTTTCAGCTCCAGTTTTCTAATTTGAAAAAAACAAACAAATGAACAAACAAAAAAAGAATGATGTCTAAGCTGCAAAATTATACAGGGCCATGTTGTACCCTGTTATATTGGACCAAATGCATCAGATTAATCGGAAGGATAGTTATCTGCATAAATGCAAGAAAGTTTTTTAATGACTGAAAAATGAGCCATTATATGAAAATAAATTATGGATGAAGTGACTTTTACCATTTGATATCAAAGAATCATGACTTACTCTTCAACATATTATTTATAAAGAATCAGAAAAAAGATATCTATAACATCAAGAGACAAGATGTGTTAATTTCCACTGAGTTTCTTATTTATTAATATATATTAGAAATTCATTAAAATAGGCTTCTAAGCAATATTCCAGGTTTATATATAGTATTTCTTTTTTGTTAGGTGAGAAACTCATAAAATAATTAATGCCTAATTTAGCACCTTTTGTCCCTGCCATTATTAGTGGGTGACACTAACATTAAAGATAAGGTAACCCTCCAATACACAGCTAGTTTTCCTCACTTGAATCTTTTGATAGTCATAGATGAATCAGCTAAGTAAAAAAATATGCTAATTTGGCTTCAAGGGTATAGGCTTTGACAAAGTATGGGGTGGGGGAGGGGAGAGAAAGTAAAATAGCCTGATGTCTTCTTATAGTGACTTGAAAAGCTAGACTAAAAGAAAAGTAAAAGTTATTTAATTTACATAATTGTTTAAAGGTAATTAGCTTAGCAGCATTGACCTAAATTTTTTCCCCCTGGGGAAGAGTTTATTAACTCTACAAATAATTATTTACTAAATGCAATCTATGAGTGGGCTTTTAGAATAAAATATATAAACCTATGCTCATCTTTTTTTCATCCAGTAGATTAATTTTTGGCACTCTCTTAAGAAGTCAGGGTTTCTAGCATTCTCACATTCTTAGCATTGTCTGAGAAACAAGGGTACTGCTGACCTACATAAGTGAACTTGACATAGGATCAGCTCCTGTGATAACTCCACAGAAAGAATGTTCCATCACTGTGAGTGCTACTCTCTTGAATAGTTTTACCTGCTGTCAAGAAAATATAGGGCTCTTGTAACATGCAGGGCTCTTGTAAGTTATCTACTACTCCAATAGATACTGAGAAAATGGGGAGAAAATATCTTTATGACTCCTTGCTAACATCTCCATACATATTTATTGATGATCAGAATCCTTGTCTGATTTTGCTTTAAATAGTTTGAGAGGCCAGTGAAGATTACAGATGTTTTGACTTTTTCTTGGTTGAGTACTGTTTACTGCTTAAGGTGTTATGAGTCTCTAAAGAAATAAAGATTATACTCTTTTATTCTGTATTACTTCTTCTAGTGGTCCAAATGTATCACACAGCTACCAACCCATTCATCTGTGAAACAGACAGACCAAGTGCTTCAGTGTTTATTAGATACTTTTCTATTTGATGACATCTGATAGAGTGTGGGAATTAGAATGTTTCAGAAGCTCTGTAGTGATATTATGAGTAATATGAGTAATATGGATATTACTCATCTTATTCTCCATGCTTTTTAATGTCTTTACTATTTTCATGATTAAAAAACAATAAAGATATTGTCTAATTATTTAGACTATTTACTTTTAATGAATACTTCTACATAAATAATATCAGAAAATTAAATTATAATAAATAAGGAACAAATATAATACAGTAAATATATAAACTATATATAAATATATATATAAATATATAAACTATAACATATATAATGTATAAAATATAAATATATATATAATTGGGAAGTTTATTTATAACTTTAGGGAAAACCAAGAAGTTGCAAGTGATGTCAGAATTTGCTATGATAAACAAAACAATGAACATCGGTGATATTACTAATACTTTCTATCACAACTTGAGAGTTGAAATATGAAACAATGCCTACAAAAGTAGCCTTTTATTGTAATCAAATTTCAAGTGAAACAGACTATAAATAAATTCAAACTGATGTGGGATTTTCTTTTATTATTGGTACAATATAATGTTTACCCTAATGTGTGTGTCTATGAATTGCAAAACTTGATTTAAAAAACTTCAAATAGTATCTTCCCCAGGATTACTCACCAGGTTAAAAACAAATTCAATTTCTGTCTAATTTTCAACATCATTTTTAATGGTCTCCTCAAAGCACTTGAGATGGACCCCCTGTTTTCCTCTCAAAACAATCACTTTTATTGCTTCTAAATCAAACATGGGTAAGAGGGAATTATCCAAGCTAGGACCTGAGGACTTGGTATATGGCTACCTAGGTTTAATATAGGTCATTTCCTTCTTGGCATTCTACAAATTTCCAGGGTATTTCAATGAACAAGGTAATGGTTTCCATAATTTGAACAGCATCATTTGAAAATTTCCCTTGGTTGGAGAATGCTATTTTTCCTGGGGGTTTTGCTTTCACCTCTTCCTACTCCTCTAAATAGTTTTTCCCAGCATTTTCACCCTACGTCAGTGAATCTCTAAAATCAGATATTGGATTTTCATTTTTGAAGTATGGAATCAGTGAGGTTCATGATTTTTAAAAAAAAAAAACATTCAGAGAAAATAATGCATAGTTTATTTGGAAGGACTCCTAATCTAGTCTTCAAAGAAAACTATGGTGCATTATACTTTTCAGTAGTTTCATCACTTTGAATTTGTGTACATACATTTATACATATTTGCCTCAGTAATTTTAACATTTATGCTTGCTCCTTGCAATGCCAAAGACAGCTTCTTTGTCCTACTGAGGACACACAATAGAGGGACTGATGTACGGAAGATAGCAGTCTTGCTCTAGATGATCCTCAAAAAAAAGAGGACTTAGCCTGGCTAATCCTGCAGGAGATTGTTTTTACTGTTGAAAGAGCCTTGATGAATACAGGCTCCTGGGAATTACAAGGATGATCTAAATAATGTTGGAGTAATCAAATGAGAACTTACAAAGTTAAACCTTCTCTAGTTCCCTGGAATCTCTAACATGTCTGCATCATTTTGATTACAGTGGAATTGAATGTGGTTGTGCCTACCTAAAATTGTAGCTGTGCAGTCTGCTGGGTGCTTAGGCTGAATTCCCAGACTTTATCTTGAATTGCTAAAACAATCAAAGAACATTCAATTCCTTAAATGGTTATATGTCATTAGACTTACATCCTAATGACTGTCATTCTGATCATCAAAATGTACTAGGATACCAATAGCAAATTAATAAATGCCTTAAAAGGGGCCATTTCATATAGTAGTGATATGCACATTATTTGAAAAAATTACACATATGAAACAGTAACAGATGTTTTTCACTCCCACTATTGACTGATCAGAATGCAGAAGCTTTAAACAGCAGCAGGAAGGATCTAGGTCAATGTGAAGAAATCAGTGTGCATTTAAAAACTATGTGTTTGTTTAAAATACATTGCCATGTTTTAAGAACCAGCCCTTCCATTAGAAGTACTGTGAGAGAGCTTCTGTAGAAAGCCACAGCTTTCTGGGTGCCTTTAATGAAAATGATCCTGTAGGATGGAGTATTATCAGAACAGAAAGGAGAGTTTGTAGAAGGGTGGGTATATGATAAAGAAGGAAATTTTAGCACCAAGATTCACATTGTAGAACAGTAGTCTTTGATATGAAGGTAGCTTTTCTAAGGATTATGACTATTGGTTTCTAGAAAGACGAGATTAGAACCACCACTTAATGTTTGTTCTTTATGTTTTATATTACTATTCTTATTGTTTTTATATTGATATGGTATTTTTGCATTATATATGCTAATTTAATTTATTGTAGCATGAACATAAGAGGTCTACTAAATATATATAAAATGATGACAAATTTTTACTCATGATTTTACTGATAACCAAAGTTCAGCGTGGAAATAAGTAAGAGATCCCTGTAAATCTGTTAGCTAAGAATTCATCTGGTCCACATAGAGTCTTGGTGAGAATTTGAAAAAAGGCAGCCTCTAAGCACATGCAGTCCTAAAGACGGGTTTGACTACTAGTATCTGAGGTGGATATCAATCCATTCACACAGCTTCATGAAGCTGTTTGTTTAAGGCAGACCAATCTACAAAGAAGGCAGAAGGGGCGAGACATTGTATTTTCTCTGCTTCACTTCTCCAGAGGAATACCAGACTGCAAAGAAAAAAAGCTAAATCTTCAGGTCCATTGAGATGGTAGCTTTGATGTGCATTTGGAACCTAGGAAGAGCAAACAATTAGAAAATTTAATTGCCAAAATATATAATGACTTATTCAGGGACATGTATAAGCTAGAATTTGGATTTATTATTGATAAAATATATAATAGAATAATAAAGGAGCTGTAGTTTTAATTAAAAAGTTATTAAAACTGGATAAGTATAAATTGAATCAAAGCCTAATAAATGAAGATTGTGTGTGTTTGCTTTAAAGTAGATAATCTTTGTGTAATTATTTAAACTGATACTTAAACAATATGGAGAAAGAGCACCTGGTTCTGTGCCACTAAACAAAAGTTTCTATTTGTGAAAGTCACTGTCTCTGAGTTTCAGATCCCTCATTTTGAAAGAAAAGATTAGACTATATTATTTATGTGATTCTTCAAAAGTAAAATGGCAGAGTGTATATTGGAAGTTTTAGCATTTAAACGGTTAGTGAAATAAAATTAAAAGCTAGCAACAAAATCATTTTATTCTAGTTGAAACTTAACCTCTAAAATTCCACAAATGCCATTCTCTTCCAGGTCTCTAGCATTATAAAGGTAGATCAAATGAATCCACTGAAGGATTAAAGCAGTCAATTTGCTTTGTCTGAACCTTGCATATTCCAAAGAAGGGTTTGGGAGGTAACCTCTAAGTATTTACCTGGGAACTTTGGGTTATGTCAAATAGTCTATATTAGCAAAGTGGTTTATGGTGGGGGCCAATGGCTGTGCATTTTAGACTTTTTGACCCTTTGGAAACTTGAGACTGAGCTAGGTCACATTAGGCTTGGCTATGCTTATGCGACATACCCCAATAAAATTCTTGGATATAAAGGCTCAGGAGAGCTGCTTGATTGGTGATACTTCATTGTATTGATGTGAGAATTATGTGTTAGATACATGACTTCACTGGGAGAGGACAACCAGAATCGGTACCTGATGTCTTCTGGAATTTGCCCGGTACTCCTTTAGTTTTACTTATTTTAATTTGTATAATTGCACTGTAATAAACCATATCTGAGAGGATAATGGCATATCTGAATTCTGTGACTATTTCTCACAAATCTTTGAACCTGAAAGTGGTCATGGAGGGCAATGAACAGCACAAACTCTGGTTCCAAGCAGGATCCCTGGATAGTGTTTTGCACACCATGGTTTTCTTCCATTTTCATGTGATTCTTAAATCCCTTGTCCTCGAAGGATAAGTGATGCATCTTTCTAATGGTCCTTGGTTTTATTGCTCCTAAGGAAGCAATCCACCTAAGAAAGCATGTACCATACTGCCAGTGATTCTGTTGCGGAATACACAGGTCATTGTGAAATGCTTCCTCTTCATCTATGTTTGGTCACACATTATTGTATATTAATATACTCCCAATTTCTAAAGAAACTTTAGTAGCAAGGCTTCTAAAACTTCCTATGCCAAGAAGCTTCATAAATTGCTAATGAAGAAACAATGTCAAAAATCATCACAGTGGTTCAGATAAACACAGAGTGATGACCATGTCAGATTTGGTACTTTGGTGCTTCCTTCCTTTAAGGTGTATTCCTGTTGTATAGTGTCTGGGAGAAAGAGGTCAGGTCCAAAGAATGGCTTGGTCTTCAAATTAAGACCTGCTATCAGTTACTAGGTGATGTTATTTTTCTTTCCTAAAACCTCCTGAGTTCTTTCTTTATGCAAGAGGAGCCTGAACCTGTCACATCCTCTAGCAATCTCTAACTTTTCATATTAGATTTGAATGAGTCCACACACATTAGGCTAACTCATTGGAACTACACTTTGATATTTTTAATGAACTCTTGGATTCACTGTTTTTTTTTATATGATTCAGGTAATGTTGGCTTACATTGTTGGTGTATATTTGGAGTATAAGACCCCTGCCCAATCCCCCTTCTAGTCATGTTACCATATTACTCCTACCACCAAAGCACCAACAGTTCACCACCATATTCCATTGTGCCCCCCCCCCCTTTTTGTGATCTTCCCCTCTAAATGTCTCATTTCTGTATATTGTTTTCAAGTACTAACTTTTGAGTTTGACTTTTTCTCAGATAAATCTCTGATAAATATTGAGCATTCAATTCAATAGTCTTGTTGCTCACCATCGACAATGCTTCCCAAGGAATGATTCAGAGCTTCTCTTGGCTGGATATGCAGCAGCAGTGACATACTATTTATTCACTGTGATTTGTCAGGCATCTGACAAGTTTGGTTGGACCTATGTAACACTGGTTCATAACTTTGGATATTAGCCCCTGAAGAGATGAAAATCAATGTCAGATGCTTAGGTCCTGAGATTTGTTTTTATTAGTATATTAAATTTTTTTTCACTGACAATATATGAAAAACAAAATATGGGTTTCGTTTCCTCTGATATCAGTTTGATACCTCAATCTATCTATCTATCTATCTATCTATCTATCTATCTATCTATCTATCTATCTATCTATCTATCTATCTATCTATCTATCTATAAAGATTTATTTATTTATACATACAAGAGCTGGGGTACAGGTCAGAGTCCAGGGCAGTGAGAGGATTCACCAGACAGAGTGGGGAGCAGAACAGGCAGACTGACTGAAACACACTGTTGAGGGGAGCAGCGGGCGAGGTAGGAGAGGTCTGCTGTGCCATTTGGGTCCCCTCCCTGGCCTGTGGCAGGGATTGAACTCGAGTGGCAGTGGCTGTGTTTTCCTTCATAGTGCGTTGCTTAACCCACTGCACCACCAGGGAGGGCCCCCTCAATTTATTTTTTAAATCACACTTTTTATTGTCTCCTTGTATACATTTTCTTTTTTTTTCTGAATATGTGTAGCAAGGTATAGACATAACTGATTATTATCAGTGACTGGTAGTTTGAGGAAAAGTTCAAGGAACTCCTCAAACAGAGACTGAACAATTCTTCGTGTCTTTCTTTTCTTATATTGCTGCCTGGAATGTAGATAGTATAGCTGGGATTCTGTCAACAATATTGAATCTCAGAGATGTCTATACCCAAGGATGGAAAAATAGTGATATGGAAGGAGCTCATTTTTCTGATACTGTTACGGAGTATCTACTAATGCTAGATCGACTAATTACATTCTTTTACTTGGTTCAGTCCCTGCCAAAATGAATTTTTTTCTTATCAACTGAACTTATCTGTGTACTAAAAATTTTTTCCTAGTTTATGATTTTAAGTATAAATGACTACATTCATTTCTGTGAACTTAAACATGATAATAGAGTAAACAATCAAAGAATCCTATGATGATTTCTGCCATAAGTCATCATTGTATAATAAAACTTTCAGTAGCTTTGGGTCATAGAAACCCAGAATCAGATCTCAGCTTCGCCACAAACTAGATGTACATGTGCAAGAAATTTCTCTGATGTACTCTTTTCCTTTGTGTCCTATGAAACCAGTTTATAATGTTGTGTTTATAAAATGAACTGATAGAAAGTACTGTTACTGAAAGGTGCTCTATGAAAGTTAAGTGTCTTTTAAAATTCATTTTTAAAAAATAATTTCAAGTTTTACTTTGTATTATTATTGCTTAGAACACTCCCTTTCACAGAGTGTACATCAAAAATAAATCATTCTTTAATAAAAACTTAGAGATTCTAAAGGGCCTCATAGTCACATATGTGTTTCTTCTCATTTGAATTTATTCTTCAAATTATGTGAAACATTACTCTAATGTTTAAAAGATTCATAGGCCATTTAAGTTCCCAATTTACAAGCAGGGACTTAGTTTGCATTTGGGAAGAACTTGGCTCTTTATTCCCTGGTAAATTAAAAAAAAAAAAAGAAATGAAACAAAACACTGAATAACTCAACATACAGAATTCTGTTGGAGATTAAAACAAACATTCAAGGTATTTTGAATGCATTAAGTACCATTTGTCTTTGTGGCACATATAATTTAGAGTCAGTCAAAACATAATGAGAAGAATTATTTTTGTACAACATTTTGAATAACTTTAATCTCAAAAATATACTGCAGTATACACTTTAAAAATTAGGCAATTTTATTCTCTCAAAATATGTAGACTGTGTTGCATTTTATTTTCTCTCAGAAAGAGTATCATGAAACAGAAGAATTGGTAGAGGCTTGTAGCATATCCTTCTGTGTAGTGATGAACAATGTAACTGAAGTCATGGCAAGGGGAATTTCCCATTTAATGACATGCATGATGTATCATAATTCTTTTATATACAAGTGGTTTTATTAATTGGGCTCTTCTGTTCTTTTCTCAGGACAGTCTAGCCAAAAAATCTGGTCCAATCGAAAATGAGCTATGCTCTTTATTTCATATATTGTGGTTCACAGATCATATTTCAGATGTTAGAGAAGGAGCATTAGAAAGAATAAAGGGTGGCAAAGGAGGTTAAAGGGAAATGTAAAACTTTCTTCTTCACCTCCATAAGCTCTCTCAGAGAAATACCAGACCTTTTCACCCATGGATAGATAGAATTTGAGTTACAACTGCTTTAGTTCATCTTTAGTCTAAAAGTAAACTTACTGAACAGTGACAGAACATTGTAGATAATGGGAATCCATTACCACATTACCACCAAAATAACAAACCTTTGTGTGTGTTTTCTTGTTCATTTCTATGATTCATTAATATAAACTGCAAAGAAGGAAATTACAACTCACCTTGCTGTGTGATATATTTTGACATTATTAGAATTTTAGAAAGCCTTCAGAAATAAGAGAAAGAACATAGAGAAAATAACTGGTTTTAGACTTTGGTGTTAAAAAAGGGACTGTATTTTTCAGTAGTCAAGTGTCAACTTTTAAGCTGAGCATCTTCTGTGAGTTGAAACACTACTGAAAGAATTCCACAAGCTTTTTGATAGATTCTATGTTGACACACATCAAACTGACTGAAGGAAATTCATATATTGTTTCTATTTAAGGTAAAATTAATTATGCTTTAAAAGAATCCATGATATTTTAAACAAGTATACATCAGGACATTACTAGGAAATAATTCTTCAAAGGAGGACTGAGTAGCAGACTGTTCTGAGGAGGGAGAATGAGAGACCTGGGCAACAGATTGGTGAAATGCTCATGTGAGGCTGCCTGTGTGATGATACGCACTCAGCCAATACTTAACGCAGTGCTGCCAAACTCTGCCTGTCTCACTGTTCATGGTGAATCCTCTCTCAGTATCAAAGGGTCTGAGTGAGATGGTAGACACCATCCCTGAGAGCAGGTTTTGTGGGTAATTTGTTCTCATTGACAGATATATTTATTTTGTGTGCACTTCTGCTATCAAGGTCCTGGGAGAAATTCCTTCTCCAGTGTGCTTTGACATGGACTAATGTCTTTGGTAGAAAGAAGTGATACTGCTTTTGGAGTGACTGAAACTCTAAGTGCAAATATATACTCTATCTAAATTACCTCATAGATGAATCCTTATAAAATTTTTTACTCCCCTGACTTACTTTAAGAGCAGTTGAAATTCTGAAGGAAACTATATAATAATCAGTGGATGCATATATAAAAATGTTTAAAACTCCCCTATTGCTTCAATTTTACCTCCATGGGGGTTATGAATTCACTTTAATTTCCATTTCTTCTTGCTCTAACATTTAATTTTCTGAAAAAGTTTGAATTAGGAACTTTAAAGCCTTCTTTTTCTTGGCTGAATTTTGTGTTCAAGCATCTGTATAATACTGCAAATAGTATGCAAAAATTAAACTTAACTGAAGAGAAAAAGAACTTTGCTTAAGTGTTATTTATCTTTTAATTTTACGGTCAAACCCTTTCCATTCAAATTAAAGAAGTTATTTTTGAAAGATCACAAAATCAGGAAAACTCTAATAAGTGTTGACATGTTTATTTTAAAATATTTGAGGAATATATTTCTCACTTGAAAGCATTTTAGATTTGTGTTCATTGTTTTACCTTCTTATGGAAGCTTAGCACATAAGCAATCATTTTGACCCTACAAGGAAATCACCAACGTATTTCTAGTGGAATCTAGTTAAAAAAATAGTTGATTTAAAAGCACTAATAGGATGTATGATTTATAACATTATACAGGTTTCAGGTGTATAGCATTATAATTTACATCTGTATGTGCTACATTGTGATCACCACCAAAAGTCTAGTTGCCCAGCACTACAGTGCAACTGGTGGTCTTTATCTGAGTAGTATTCTATTATGTGTTGTGTTTTGTGTGTGTATGTGTGTGTGTGTTTGTGCATCACATCTTCTTTACTCATCTGTCCTTGGGCGCTTAGGTTATTTCCATATCTTGGCTATAATGAATAATGCTGCTATGAATATACTTTTTGAATTAATGTGTTCCTATTCTTTGAATATATACCCAGAATTGGAATAGGGTATTTCTAGTCTTAATTTTTGGTGACATCTCCATATTGTTTTCCATAGAAATTACACCAATTCACATTCACACCAACAGTGTTCAAAAGTTTGCTATTCTCTGGATCTTCACCAATCCTTGTTTCTTATCTTTTTGATAATAACCATTATAACTGGTATGAGGTGGTATGGTTTTGATTTATATCCTCCCAATGATAAGAGATAATGATCATCATTTCATGTGTCTGTTTGCTGTCTGCCTATATGGATGACTGATTTTAAATAAAGAAGCTAATAACATACTTTGGGAAAGGAGAGGTATTTTCAGTAAATGAATTGGAAACCTGAATAACTGCATGCAAAAGAATGAAACTTGAACACTGTCTTATACCATACACAAAAAGTAATTAAAAATGAATCAAAAATGCAAATCAAAACTGCAATAATTTGCCACCTCATGTCTGTGAATATGGCCCATATAAAAAAGACCAAAAATAATAAGCGCTGGTGAGGTTGTGGAGAAAAGGGGATCCTTTTGCACTGTTGGTGGGAATGTAGAGTGATCCAGTTCCTGTGGAAAACAGTAAGGAGTTTTCTCAAGATTAAAAATGGAACTACTATATTATCCAGCATCTAGATATCTACTCAGGTATCTACTCCTAGTTACCTATCTGAAGAACACAAAACACCCCCTGGACAGTGCTTATTCTTGAGTCACAAGGAGAAGGCACTGGAGCAAAACTTGCTGTGATGAGAACTAGACTGCAACTGAAGGGTTAACTGAAGGTTGGGGCTTCTGAGAATACACCACCAGTAGAGAATGCCTTCACCTCTCTGCACTACATTGTGATTGAAGATGCTGCCTCAATTAAAGTGACTGTAGCACCAAGGCAGCTTCTGTGCTTGGCAATCTGTGGCAGCAATCTTCACATCCTTCACATCCCAGCCTTCACACTGTAAGCTGGGTTCTTAGACTCATGCTGGTTTTGAACTCAAGTCTTCCTCATTGCTGACAAAGTTTCAACCAATATATTAGCAGAAAGCACAGCATCTAAGACCAACACCCTAGAAAATACTGTGCAACCTGCAATTCCAATGCAAGGCAGTCACAACATACTTCAAAGAGTAACAGTCTGCTTAGTCCTTAGAAATAAGTAGAGTGCTAAATAAACTGAGAAGGCAGAGGAACTCACCCCAATTAATGGCTCAAGACAAAACCCTGAGAAAAATTCCTAGCACAATAGAATTAACCAAGCTACTGGAAGAACACTTTGAACAATAGTGTTAATGATGTTTGCTGAAATTAGGAGAACAATGGATAACAAAAGGAGAAATACAACAAGCACAGGAAAAGCATAGAAAAACTCTAAACAGAAGTCATAGAGATAAAGAATGTAGCAGTCTCAGTAAAACATTCAATAGAGGATCTCAGCAGTAGACTCTGAGTTTGCATTTGCTATTTTGTCTTCTCCTTGGGACATCCTTCACATTTTCAAAAGCATCCTCCTCAATATTTCAGTTTTTGTTTAACTGTAATTGTCTCAATTTCTAAATTCCCTGCCTAAATTAACCTTTTGTCCAAGTTACTCTCTAATAGCATGTCCCTATTTTATTTTCTTCACGGCATTTCTCATTATCAAGAGTCAAATAACTGTTTTACTCTTTATTTTATTTGGCTATTTCCTTTCAGAATGTAAGCTATTAGTGACCTGTGAATTCTTCTTTTCTTTCTCTTTGTTCTCTGCTGTCATTCCAATATTAAAACTGTATCTGGAGAATCAAGTCACTGTAAGTGGTCCGATGGATAGATAAGTAATCTGTTTTAGAAGTCATCCTGTTGAAGCTTTATTTGGAAGTTCCATTTTTCTCTCTCTATACTTAACTGCTAGTGGAGGTGAAGTTCCAGAAGGCTCTCAAAGAGGAGCATGCTAGTTCTGATAATAGCATGAAACAAGTGTGAAACAAGTGATTATTTACATAAGAGAAGAATGGTGTTTTCCTAACGTTTTGATAATGGATATTTGGGTGGATCAACTGTCCAGACAGCATTACTCAGGAAAATGTATGCATGTAAAGAAACCAGGTTAACCAGGTGACCTGGTGAGAAAAAAGTTAACTGGTTTGAGAATAATGGGAGAGAGAAGAGACTTCTTTATTCTTTTTTTTTTCTTTTATTAAAATATTTTAAAATTTACATATACTTGCCATTAATTGTAATCCCCATGTATTCCCCATCACCATCTCACCAATGCACCATCACCTCAGTCCCTCGTGTTCCCATCCGACTTCTTTATTCTTGCAGCAGAAAAAATTATATTAAAAAAATAGCAACAACATTTAGAAAGGGCCATTTTGTGTATTCCGTACATATGCACTATTCCCGTTTCTTCTGAATATATTTAAATTTATGGAATATATTAACACATTCTAGTTGATGTTACATATATTCCATTCTACAGGAAAGAAGTACATGTTTAAGAGATATTTTCTTTCAGCAGATGTGATAATCAGCTTCTTTAAATCACAGGACATCCAAATACCACTAAAGACAATGTGTTCTTGTTAGAAAAAGAGAATGCACATTATAGCATCTTGTAGTCACTCCCTTTTCAGTGAATGTTCTTGGAAGCCACTAATATTAACACTGTATATTAGTCATTGTGTGCCAACTTTTCCTGGGTGGTTTTAATATGAAGATTTAAAACTGATATTTTAGGAACATGTATGTCTATAATACATTGGGATATTTGTTTCTCTTCTATTTAATTTGGTTCCTTATTAAAAATAAATTGGTATATATATTAGTTTCATATACCTATATAATATTGGAATTATATATATAGTATATAAGTTTATATATAATTGGTATTATAAAGTTGATTTCAGTGCCTTTATTTTTCTATTTTTCCAATAGTTGCTTATTTAATAGATAAAGGCAAAGGAAATTTGTCATAAAAATCAATAACTAAAATGGAATACCATTTAGGTATACCTACTTTTCAACAAGAGAAGTGTCCTTTCCATGTCTGATGTCTTAAGAAAGACTCCGGTGCCTAACCAAACACCTTTCTAGAGTATTTGTTTAAAAATATTTATTAGATAAATAATTGTGCAACCTTAAAAGCAGTATTCTTGCAATGGGGTTAAGATCATTTACATTTGAGCTACCTGCTTAAACATCAGTAAGTGTGTCATAAATATTTTATTTCTGAGATGCAGACTTTATGTGATATTTGACTTTTATCATCTTTTTATGTGCTTTTTTTATAAGAAGCTTATGCTGACATCTTGTTAGATTTGTAGTAACTTACTAAAATATTTATTCTATTATTTGCATATGAAGCATATTTTCTTATGCTAACATAGATCTACACTCTCATTTAGAGATAAAGTTGGTGTATTTCTAATTTGATTACACCCTTGATTACACCAGTATCTTTTGACTCAGTTAATTTGATAGTTTGACAATCTATCTGAAAACCATGATTGACCATCAACTTCACATTATACAAATATTCTATGACCCACTATATCACTTTTTGCCTCTTTGCTTTTTTTGAACTAGTTAATTGCAAACAAGGTTTGATTTTCAAAATTCTACTTGTGTTTGTAACAGCTTCATATATATTAAGTCATATGACAGTTATGTAGTAATATACACGTTAGCTAAGTTAATAAAATGTGCTTATACTGCAAATGATAAATAACGATAAATATAACCAGTCATAGAAAAATTCCTAAATGTCTAGCAGCTGGAACCCTGTTCTTATGTATTGTGGCCTTTGACCAACAGATGGCAGCAGTTGCCATAAGGTTTTCACTGGCGAGCACATAAAATCATGTAGTGGTTATTAATTCTTATGCTTTATTCTTTATGAGTTGTAGGAAGCACAAATGTATTTTGATTGATAGATGACCTATGTTGTTTTTGGAATAAATTTACTTTATCAATTATGTTTAAAATTATATGTACAATATACATTTATTATCCTATGTTGAAAGATACACAGTATAAAGTAACTGATTTCTTTTATTGCTTGAGGGAAGCTGGGAAGTTATGATTTATTGAATACATTAGCTTATCTTTCCTAATCCCTGGGGATCTTTTAAAGAAATGACTCTACTGATCTTTTACAGATTTCCATTCGGCTATAATACGGGCTCGATTTTAGTTGTTTACAAATATACCATACAATATCTATGAGTTTATAAAATTATGAATATCATGTATATATACTGAAAACACAATGTTTGATAGTTCCACTGTACTTTCCTTTATTAAAGAGGGTGTTTTGTGTATTTTGTTTGGTCTTGAAAATGTAGGACTATATATTAATTGATTCTTTTTTTCTAATGTACCATTCATCACAATGACACATTAGTACAAGTAGAAAATCAATATATATATGGGAAATTCATAAAAACAAATAATCATTGCAGATATATTGCAAGAAGTAACCATCTAACTGTATCAACCAACAAATCTATCCAATGTTACACAGCCAATTAATCTTAAGAACAGTCTTCTCATACCTGCTTCAATGGAGGATTGAACAGACATTTTTTGGAAATGCCTAGAGACATTTTGGTTGTCACAATGGGGCTGGGAGGAAGTGCAGATAGGCTGCTAAGCAGTGTATAATGCACAAGATATGCTTCACAAAAAGTATCATCCTTCCAAAATATCAGTAAATGCAAGTCAAAAAACCTTGGTCTCTACTAGATACTGGTTAGAAAACTCAATTATATTCATAAATTGAGAATAGATCACAGGAAGGCCAACAAGTTAGAATGTGGGTGTACAAGCCACATCTACAATAATAGCAAGTTTTTAGAGGAAAAAAGACCTATCAATCCTTTGATGTATAAAAAAACCTATGGTTTCTGTTCTGAAAATTGTGAAAGTGCTCTAATGCAAGAAGCCCAAGGGACAAGTTTGTTTTTAACTTTATACAAAAATCCCTTCAGTGTGCCTCATTAACTACCCTGCAAAATTGACTTCTAGCATATCAAATCTGTTTGCTAAACAAATTTTGTGTGGAAGATATCACTGAAATATTATTATGTTTCTAGTTGCTTTTGAATTATTAGCTTATACTCCAAAGAATAAATACAAAGTAACCATTCTTTCCCCCAACTTGGAAAATTGCTTTTTTACCTTGTGAATTAAGAATACATGAAATGTTTATAGACTTGCTTTGCTTTATTGGTATGACATGCCCTTACACAATGTGTGTGTGCATTTTCTATATGGCAACAATCCAAATTTTGGAGACTTCTCATATTCTAAAAACCTCTACTAAAAAGTATGTTGTGAAATTTATGACTGTATAAATATAAATAACATTTAGAATACTATCTGTCCAAAAATTTTCTTTAGCGCTAATAAATAGAAAATGTGAGTTCATATTTTTTAATATTAATATTAGGCACCTAAAACAGTATTCTTATAAAAACATGCTATTTTATGGCCTTAAAAATATCTGTGTTGGCTTAAAATGTCTTATTGTATCTGAATATAAATATTCAAATTTTGAATGATTGCTTTGATTCTTAAGTTCAAATATAATATCCAATAAGTACATTTCTAATTCATTTTAGTCATATCATAATGGTAAAACCAAGTGTAAGAAAAAGGTAACTGTCATGCACTGTTGTGGGAATGTAGACTCATCTATGGAAGTGAATATGGAGTTTTCTCAAACATTAAAAGTTGATTTACCATATGATTCCACAATTCCACTATTAGGTATGTATCAGAAGGATTAAAAAAACCCACTAATTCAAAGATTTATATGTAGTCCTGTGTTTATTTTAGCAGTATTTACAATAGCCAAGTTATGGGAACAAAATAGGTGCCAAAGACAGACGAATAGATTAGAAATATGTGGTATATCCACAAAATGGAATACTGCTGAACTATAGAGGAAAGATAAACTCTTGCCATTCTGAATGGATGGAGCTCAGGAGACTATGCTAAGCAAAATAAATCAGAAGGAATTAACAAATACAAAATTCTGCTAACTTGTCTGCAATAATGATTTAACTCATACATGGAAGATAAAAAGCAAAGTATTTACACAGAAAAAAATAATTTCCTGGAAATATGAGCACAGAACTGAAGTTACCAGAAGGGAATAAAGGGTGGAGGGAGTCAGTGGACATAGATGGGGGATTATAGGTGCTTTGGTGGTGGGATGGTGTCATATTACACATTTGAACAAGTGTGTGCTTATATCCCTAAACATATAAAGTGCTGTGAATCAACATTGCCTCAATAAAAATAATTTAATTAAAAGAAAGTAAATTCAGTCTTTTCTAGGAATTTTGATGATTAATTATACCCCTACTAGCATCATGAGGCAGCAATAGATTTTAAAATTTCATGATATTTTTACTAGATACCATTTTACTAGATGATTGCTAATGTTTGTTATCCTTTTACATATGAAAGTGAAAATTCTATGTCATCAATATTTGGATTTACATTGTGATTATTATTCATATTACTCACTTTCTTATATGTCTGTATTTCCTTATTAAATTATGCACAAAACAGTTTTATTTTTAAAATTAAATTAATGTTTCTATTTTAACTTTAGTATAGTCTCCTCATGAATGCCGATGATTTTTATTAAAGCCATTATATTATAGTTTAAAATATACCATATATAAATTGTTATGTAAAGTCACCAATTATAACATTTATAGTTGTATATATTTGTAATAATATATATAATTTATTACTATTTTTTTATAATTGCACATAAAAATGTAGAAACACTGGCTTTCAGTATTCCCAAAAGTAGAGAATACCTGGATGACTCAAAGTGTTCTTTCATAAATGAGATTTCTTCATGTTCTCTCCAATCCACTTTGTGTAGCATTGATTTATAAACAACCTTAGCTAAATTATAGCTTAAATACCTTAGGTGAGTTTCATGCTTTGCCATTATGAGCATTAAGCAACTAGCAACTACAGAATTTAGTACCAACTCAAATAAGTTGGACATGATCAAGGGTGGAGATGTGGAGAATTAAAGGTATCAATGGAATTATATTCAAGTGTACTTTCTAGTTTAACTAAAAACCACAGTGTAAAAAATAATATTTTGTTGAAAGATCATATGAAAGTTTATACCAGGTCATTCATATGGTATTTTGTGTAACAGCACCCAGGTGGGGAAAGAAGCAAAGTATAACAGCTACCTGCTGGGTAAGCTAAAGTAAGTCTCACAAAGCTTATAAAACAGAACTAACAAAAGTGCGATTATTAGTAAAACATGTCTCTTCTTTTTCTCCTGTATATTCTTAACATTATATTTGATGCTGTAAAATGTATTATTGCATTTGTTTATATTAAACCTGATGTGTCAAGTATGGTTTCCTACAATTGACCACCCTTGAACACCTACTGTTAAATATGACAGCCACCATTGAGTTGATCTCCCACCACCACCTAGACCTAAGTGATTAATACTGCTCACCACTGCTTTATAAAATAAAGCATTTAGATTTGTCAGTAGTTGTCAAGGGGAAAGGAGAATTTTAGGACACAGATTTTATGTTCTTCTGCCCATCATCACATAAGCAATCGTTTTGGCAAGTAAGTTTCCTTACTTGGGTCATTTACTTCACTCTTAAGGTTTTTGGTAATCTTTAACATCTATGGAATATCTCAACTGGAAGATGTGGTCAAGGCAGAGGGTCCAAATTGTAATTTACTCAGCCTTTAAACTCTTCAGGGACAGGATTTATGTTTTTTTTTTTTATTAAGATTTATTTATTTACTCATACAAGAACTGGGATAAGGGCCAGAGGTGTGGGGGTGGGGTGAGAGGACTCTCAGAGAGAGTGCAGAACAGAACAGGTGGATTGACTGAAACATACAGCTGAGGGGAGCAGTGGGGGAGACAGGAGAGGTCTGCTGTGCCATGTGGGTCAGCTCCCTGTCCCAGGATGGAACTCATGATGCAGTAGCTGTGGACAGATTCATAGTGCTGAGAGACTTAATCCCTTGCACCACCAAAGAGGTCCCAGGATTTATAGTTTCTTTATTAAGAAAGAAGGTCTGTGGTAAACAAAAAAATATATATTATACATAAAATGTACACAAGGGTATTTAATGACTGGGTATCATCTTAGTAGATGCCAATGTAGTCATTTTATGTGACATTAAATAAAAGTACATGTGAAATCTGCTTAGAAGAGCACAAAATTCAGATTTTGCAATATATTCATTTTTCTATTAAACAATTTTCTTCATGATCTTCGTCATTATGAAGTATTTATATTTTTAAGAAGAATATAAACAATTATGATTAATAATAACCACAATAAAACAAATGCTATCTAATTTTAAAGTTAAATGCTAAGAAAGTTCCCCCCAAAATCATCATTAGGGATGGAAGTCAGGAAAGTAGTGGAAGTCAGGAAGTAGTTGCTGTACTAAAGATACATTTTCAGATTACATATATTATAGAGAAATTATATATATATGTGAATTTTTAAAAAAAAATTTAATTATGGAGCAAAATAGAATGAAACACTGCTAAAACTGACATTTCATATCAGTATTTCTAAAATCAAATAAGGAGATTAGAATAAGACATTACACCTTCAGATTTTATAAATATTCAATCAAAATAAAATTAAATAGTTATATACATAAGAAAATACAAATGGTACAATAGGTAAAGATACATGAAATTATGTAGAGGAAATTAAAAATTATGTCTTTCAAAGTAATATGATTAATGAACATGGCTCAGAAGAAGTAGACTGCAATCAGGCATTTACAAAATTCTTTCCTTTTCATGTAGATTATTTGGTATTTGTATCTATCACTTTAAAAGTTTATCATGAACAGGATAATGACATGATATTGTGCTTAAAGAACCTAAAATCAGGAATGTGGGTCACAATACATGTTGCCTAATTGTGAGATTATTCTTTTTGACAACGACACAAGTATTAAAATGTTATAGGAAATGAAATTGCCAACATTGTTCTGACATAAAGAAAACTGAACTTCTTAAAGCAAAGCGAACACAAAGTGGAACAAGAGAGGCATCCAGGATGTAATAACATACACAGGGTTAAACAGTTCTTTTTCAAAGAAATGTAGAACTAAAATATTCCTAAAGGTCACATGCCATCTCTTCAGCCCATTTAAGGCTTCTGAAATGCCACTCTGAAGTAAAATAACTACCTCTCCAGAAGAGTCATTCCATTAGAGAGCCAACTAACATCAGTACAGAGATAAATGGGAGAACAGAAAATTGATTTTACACTTGTGCTGTAAGTGTGGTCAAATGTTATAGGCCAGCACATCAAATAGGATTCCAAAGAATTGCTGTGCCTGAAAAATAACAACATAAAAAGATGTGGTTAAATACAACTTAATAATAGGTCCATTGTGCTTAGTGTATAGTAAATTATTTACTTTTCTATTTGTAATATGACACATTCATATATCACTTTTCTCTTTGTTAGTAAATTTATTATTTCAATGTTTTTATAACTATTGCCTTATATCCCAGCTCATGCTAACACACATACTCAGAGGCATGCAAGCATATTGCAGCAATGATTTCTATTTTGTTTAATTTAAAACCTACAGATTGTGCCTAATAAAGATATTTAATTGAATTTTATTTTATATGTTGCCAAGTCCATATGCAAATTTCATCTAGATTACAACTTGAAAAAATACTATTTATCAAAATTATAAAAATTCATTAAACCTACTCAAAGCACAAAATAAATGTTCACCTTTTAACTTTCTATGGTTCATTTACCTTCTCAGATGCTCTTAAGTTAGTGTAGTGCTCAGTTGGGACCCCCCATTTCTTTTCAGATGTTTTCAACCTCACTGTGGTTGAATAGAGTCATGTATGATGAATGCGACACAGCATATTCCTTCTCCACTGCACTAAAGAGTCTCGGGGGTAAGTTGAAAGCAGGGCAATGACATTTTTAAAAGCCCTGGTGTGCTCTTGGCAGTTTAACAAGAAAGTCAAAGCTAATATTTTTTTCTTCTTATAGACAGTTAGGCCTGTTCTAAACCTAGATAGCCTCTCTCCACATATTGCTGAACAAGTGATCAATCCCCGTACAGACTGAAGAGTGAAAGGTGATTTGGGAAATTCAGTTCTTTGTTAAAGATGGTTCTACATAGCAGCTCTTGGAACCCACTTTTTCTCGCCCCCATGCTTTCCTTCACATCTTGTTCTCCCTGTGTCTACACACTTTATGATCTCACATCATCCCTTTCCACTCCAGTTATTTCCTTTTATTCTTTCTTGGGAAAGAAGAGAGATTTTCAACCATTTATACCATCCATATGGTATCCTGAGATATGAATTGCTTCATGGAATTTAACTCTATTCTTGAGGAAAAAATTCATTTTTGCCCCAATCCCAAGAGTAATTTTGAGAGAGATGGAGTTCTATGCTGAGCATTCTCTTACTGAAAATCTCATTTTAAATGTAATACTCTTCACTATAACTCTTTTTTTGATGTTTAAGGATGTACAATGATGTGAAGAGTTAATACAAAAGCAGAATGTTTTTGATGGTGTATCCTCTTGACAGTGATAATAGAATTGTGGAGCTTGATAAATAAAATATTATGTTTCTTTAATACTTGCACATTTTGATTATATTAGGCACCTGAGGAGTAGAAAGCTATCAAGTGTTACCCACCTCTTTTATTTTTCTTCCTTTGTATCTTTAAACTCCTTGGCATATATTTTTGAAATTGGGTCAACATAAATATATTTTATTATATTTTAATTTATTTACATATTTTAAATTAAGGTAATATTTGGGTCCCCCTGACAAGTATTGCCATCATAGTGTACCCATAATTTTTAATGTCAGGTTTTTTTTTTTTTTTTGAGTAACAAGTCGTCATTTCCTAATGCAAATATACCTAGGTAATGAGCTATTTTTTGTCTTGTAAACTGTGTATTACAAGATTATATTTGAATCCAAAGGAATATGAACAAAGTGATCATTTACTCAAATTTATTTCTGTGTACTTGCAACATAGATCTTTATTTGAAAACACAATCAAAATTCTTTTTCTCTTTTTAAATATTCATGTGTGACTTTTGTTCAATTTGATTACTTTCAACATAATTGCAGTTCAGAGTCAGTAGTATAATTTTAGAACTGTACTACCTAGTCTAACCTTAGAGATAAGGATGTCAAGCTCAGAATGGGGATTGGCCTGACCAAGGTGACACAGCTGGTCGGTGATGGAGCTGGTAGAGGAATAATGCTTTTCTGAATCCCAGTGTAGGACTCTTTCCATTGCACATCATTGCCTTTCAGAAATCATGGACAGTGCATTCCTTTTTCCAGTGTGTTCTTTCCAGTGATTTAAAATGATTGTTCTGTCATTGGACAAGGGAGAGAGTTAGGGAGTCCCTCAGTATGAACTTACTCTCCAACAATGCACTTGGAAAGCTGGGAGCCAACCAGATGCTGTCCATTTATCCATCTGTAGGGGAATTGGAGAAATGGAACAAGAGGTCCTGTTCCCAAGTTTAGGCCCCTCTGTTCAAGAGTGGGAAGAGTCCATAGACAGTGGTAAAGGAAGGTAAGGAAAGTTTGTCAAAGACCTCTCTGGGTGTGAAAGTCTCCCTGATCAGGGATAGGGGTCTATTTAGGTTTTAAGGCTGGGTTTTGAGAACAAAGGAATTAAAATCTATTGGCTTAGAAAGCAAAGAAAGCAGACTTGACTAAAGTCCATTTGTCTGTCTGAGTGTGCTCCATTTCTGAGTGTGGGTTGATAACTGTGAACACTAATCAGCTTGCTTGTCATGTGACCTCATGAACATCTAAGGGTGAGCATCACATGGAGGTGGTCTGATTGAGTGTACTTGCAGCTCCAGTCTGAACCAGTCTGGTTTCAAGATTTGTAACTCCTTCTGCAACAGGACTTGAAAAGCTATAAAGAAAGATTCAGGAATGCACAAGATGAGGGAAAAATTAGTAAAAAAAAAAAAAACAATGGACCAAGGAATATTATGGTAGTAGGTATCTAGGTCTAGAGTCATCAGATTTGTTTATTTACCAATCTGTGGGAACAACAAAGTTCTGTACTTGAGTCCTCTGCTTGTCCCTGTATCCTTCCTGTCTTATTTTTACTGCTGTCTTTATCTGTAACCTACATCAAAAAAACACAAACTACTAGTCATTCATTTCTCTTCCTCTGCATGTTATAGTTGATGCAATGGTTTGACTTTAGTGCACCATTAGATGGAAAGAAGCTAAGCAGCACTTTTCTTCTTAAGAAGTATAAAGTACAATAATTTTTTGTAGTAAAAATAACAAACTATCTCCGTCATTGTATCTCTTCTTAATGTTTCCCCTGCACTATCTTTCTGAGATACTTATTAGACATATGGAATAGTAAGAATTGAACCACAACACTTTCTAATTTGTTTATACTCATTTGTCCATACTCAATAACCATTTCTGAGAAAAAAAAAGTTTGTAACATAAAAATTTAAGCAACCAAGAGATAGGAAGAAACATCCTGAATCTGATATATAGGAACTATGAAAAACTTAAAGTCTCCATCCATGGACACTTAATGAAAGTCTGAATATTTTCTCTTCAGTATTTGACATTGCAAAGATAATCACTCTTAATTTATATTAAGTATTGTGCTGGACATACTACAACATGCAGTAAGACAATAAAAATCAAATAAATGACATCCAGATTAGAAGGAGGAATTAAACTATTTTCCATGACATGCATCACATCATAATTATTTATGCAGAAAAAGCCTTAAGAATCTGCCAAAAAACAAATACTTCTAGAGCACATAAGAGAGTTTAGCAACATAAGATACAAGATTAACATAAAAAAATCAATTGAATGCCTACATTTTAGCAATAAATAATTGGAAATTAAAATTTTAAAATACTATTTCAAGAGTAAACTATTAACAATAATTTAGGGAAAAACGTGTCAAAATTTCTCTACAAGCATTGCAGAACAACATTAAGGAAAACCTTGATAAACTGAGAAATATAATCTTCTTAATTCAGAGGACTTAATATTGTTAAAATATAAATTCTGGAATTCATATCTAAATTAAAAAAAATCCAGAAAGCCTTTTTTGTTTGATAGAATTTGACAAGCTAATATGGAGATACACAGTCCTTTTATGTGAAAATACAAAGTCCTTGAAATAGTCAATAGCATTTTACCAAAAAAAAAGAATATAGTTCGTTAAACTTAAAATACTAAAAATGGAAAAGATCATCATTTTTCCAATGGGACTGAGCAATGGGGTACACACACATTAACACTAACAATTCAGTTTCATACCACATTTGAAAATTAACTTGGCCCTCCCTGGTAGCCCAACAGGTTAAATCTCAGCACTGTGAAGCTATCCATAGCCACTGCAGCATGAGTTCCATCCCTGGACAGGGAACTGACCCACATGATGCAGTAGACCTCTCCTATATTACCTGCTGCTCCCGTTAACAGTGTATTTCAGTCAGTCTGCCTGTTCTGCTTCCCATTCTGTCTCTGGTGAATTTTCTTATACACCCGCACCTTTGACGTACACCTTAGCTATTGTATGCAAAATAAAATAAATCTTAAAAAAAATTAACTTGGACTATCTAAAATGAGAGAAAAATAACAAAAAATATTCTAGAAATGGTCATTTGTGACTTTGATTTATGCAAAAATTTCTTTAATAGGACTTACATAGAAGTCAAATTTATGTAGACATAAGAAATAGGAACTCATTAAAATTAAAACCTTTTTTTTTCAAAGGACAAAGGAAGATGAAATGTCAAATCACAGAATGGTTGAAAATACTTGCAAAATTTATGTCCATAACATACAAAGAATACTTATAACTCAATACTGAGAAGACAAAAACACAATAAAAATTGGGTAAAATTCTTGACAAGATACTTTACTAGAAAATATATATGCTCAGCAAATAAACACATTTATCACCAAGGAAATGTAAATTAACCTACAATGTGATACCAAAACACATCTACTATAATGGCTAAAATGAATAAAATATCTGATATTACTAGCAGCAACTTTCACTATTGTGAGTTGTTGTTGGGAATGCAAAAGAGATGCTATGACCACCTTGGAAAATTTCTTACGTTAGACACTTGGTTTAACCTGTAATTTACCACATGTGTTGGGCTATTTCCCCAGAATGTCCATTGAAAAATGCTGCTAAATAGAATTTGGAAAAATGTTGTAGGAAAAAAAGTTAAACACACACTTACCCAACAGTTTTACTATTGGTGTTTATTTAAGACAAAAATTTGTATATGAGTGTTCCTAGCAACTATATTTATAATAGTCAGAATTTGGAAACACCCATGCCCATGAATTAATTAAGGAATGGATAAATTATGATACACTCATGTAATGGAGTACTAAAAAAGAATGGTTTATAAATATACCTAACATGACTGAATCTCAAAAAGACATACAAATGAAATTACATACTACATAATTCCATTCACATGAAGTCTTACAAAAGGCAACACTTTAGGAATATTAAATAGATCTATAGTTTCAGAGATTAGAGGGTGGAAAGAGTATATAAATTGCAAAGGGCAGGTGGGAACATTTTAGTATGATAGGAATGTTCTATATTCTCATTGTATTTATCTTCAAAGATCATGAACTTATATATCTATAATTGGTATACTTTATTATGTTTAAATTATATCTCAGTAAAGTTGATATATAATTTTCACTAGAATATGAACTTTCTTTTAGACCAGTTGAGTTTTAAGTATATTTCAGACAGCTATCTGAAATTGTTTAGTATGAACTAAGGCATGGGGGAAAGTCTAAACTGTAGTTTCCAGTTTGTGAGTCATTGGCAAATAGATGATGAAGGTGACTATAGGTCACATGAGACTATTTACAGTGAAAAGGTAGAAGATCAAGAATGGGACCTTGTGTAATGTCCACATTTTGGCGATATAGCATCATGAATTTGCCTGAACTGAAAGGTTATAGTTAAAAACAAACAAGTCAATTTAGTCAAATTAGCAATTGTAGAAAAGTTAATGATTATTTTACTATTAAAATGATAAAAATGGTGACATGTAGATTGACCTATGATTCTAGATGCCTTTGAGGAATTTATATTAAAGGACACAAAAAATACCTGGAAACTATGCTAGTTATCAATGAGGATAACAGTGTAGGAACAGGTACTGTAATTAGGAATAAAATCAAACAAAAAGTAGAAATCCTTTGTAGATTCATTGTAATTACTAAAATTTGGGTGTTCTTCATTCATTACTTTCCATAGGCTTTTCTCTTTAACATTTCTGTCAATTGTCAAAGATAGAACATACATATCAATTTGTCTCCTCCAAATTTTGTTTTTTTTTTTGACTAACATATTTTTAGTTGTCAAGATAGTTAAAAATTTAATATATGTAAATTCGGTAATGTTGTGGGCATCTCTTTTATATCTTTATATGTGAATGTTAAAAAGGGTTCATTGAAATCATTGTTCTTTTTGGATTCCAATTTCTGACTCCACTCAAATTGACCAACTGCAGCTATATTATGTTTTACTTATGATCATTTAATAAATATTTTTAGTTCAATTGACACTGTTCATTCATTTTAATTTTATAAGAAAGTTTTCTGAAATGCTCAACTAAATCTTTTATATGGAGGCTAATACTTCAGCATTTGTTGTATTCATTTTCTGTGTTTAATCTCTCAATCTAAAAGCAAACATTTTAAAATCTATTTTTATTTTCAATATAGCAATTTACATATTATGTATAAATTTTTTTTCTCTGCTGTCATATTAAGGGCCTCTTTTCTTCTGAAACTTGCTACTTTTGCTTAGTGTACAGTATAGTGCACTTCATTACATTACTGCATTTCTGAGTATCTCCTATATCTGAGGTTTATTTTGGAGGTAGATAGAAAAGCTCACAAAACTTCAAGAGATGCCATACACACAGCTACTTTTTAAGTAAGTGGCCTTTACAGTTTCCTTCCTTCTTAAACTACAGTCCTCTTGCCCTCCTGAATGTAGGAAGATAGTATGTGTAGAAAAGATTTTACTTGCAGTGTCAACCAAAGTTGAAGAAGAGACAGGTAGTTAATAACTGGTGGGTCAGAGAGAAAGGGTTAGAAAATAGAAATGAAGCAACTAAACTAGGAAATAGAAATTTGGGGAAAAGATGTTTCAAGATACTTTGTAGGAGGTTATCCTGTAGAATGTGATGCAGTCCCCTTTCTGTGTTTCTAAGAAAACAAAAAAAAAAAAAAAAACGCAACTTAAAATAAAAGTTGCTTGTTTCTGAAGGAATCAAAATTCTTTTACTGATGTAAAAGATGGCATTTTGAATTTAGCATTACCTTAAAAATAGTGTAACTCAGTTCTGTTATCTTAGAATTCTTTTCAGTGGTGATGCCTTCATGAATGAAAATTTTTCTAGGTTCTGAATCTCAAGGATCTAAGGGACTTCTTGGGACAAATCACTTCTATAGTGGTCAAAACTACCAGTGATCAAAGTGTACTCTAAAAGGGATTACTCTTCTTATTTTTTCCTGACAGAGAAAGTTTCTATCTGCACTTCAAAATGCTAAGGTAGGAACACACCTGGGAATAGATCTTGTGTGCTCTTTCTCTCTCTTTTATTATTTTTTTTTTTAATGAAGCAAAAAATATAACTGCAAGATTTCTGTCCTAAGGGAGAAAAATGCAAGGAAACTTTTTCTTTGACTTCAAGACCACCTCCTTCTAATGCTTTTCAGAGTTCTAATTTATCTAATTTGCCAACAAAAGCATAGAGCAGGAGTTTCTATGAATAGATGGCCCTAGCCTAGGGCCAGGGGATGGCAGTAATGTTCACCAAAATAAGCAATCACTTAGCACTTGAACAAAAGAGGAAAGAGGAACAAATCGTGTAACCTGCTCTCACTTGTTTCTTGCAGAAATTTGCAATGTTATAGAGTAGAAAAACATGATACCAAGCTGTGGTATTTGAAACCAGGTTTATTGTGGCAAATCCATCTGTTTCAGATTTCATTGTTAAGTTGAAGTCAGGGAACAAGTTCACAATAGAAATATAGGTCACAGTTGTCAGAAATGCAAATTCCTTGTCAGGAGAAAAAGAGCACAGCATTTCTTTTTTCTCTGCATAAGCCATTAATGAATATACTTACTAAGAAAGAGTAAAGAATTTTCTAAGAATTTAGTTTAACTGCAAGCAGATTTCAAGAGAAGTGAACAGTGGTCCTTCAGCATCTCATACTTCCAGACTGATTTTTGCATAGGAAAGGCATTCAACATGAGTTTAATAAATATACTTCTCTGCGAGTTTGTTCCGTCACATTGGGCTAGAGTGCTGTTGTCAATGATCTCAGTTGACCCTAATGATTGCTTTAATTGTCTGTGAAGATAAAAGCTTCTCTTAAGTCTGTTTTCCTTGATAATAATATTTCTAATATCACATAAATAGATTCATCCTTGTATTGGTTCGAAGCACATGTTACCTTTAAAGATTCTGAAAGCAGTTTGGTATAGGAGACATTTATTACAAAACCATTTCTCATCAAACAAGAACATGTGTGGTGCAATGCTGTCTGATGTTTTCTGGCTTTCAATGACTGAAGTAGATAAAGGAAAATTCAGTAAGGTCAGAAGAGAGAAGAAGAGGGTTACCCTTACGTGGAAAAGATAAGGCTATCCCAAGAGCACAAAAAGGAAAGAACTGAAGTATTTCTGGTAAGCTGCCTTTTCATAAAAGGAGACTTTAGTAAGAAGAAGCCATTAATATCTAGGGGAAGCTTTGAGGCATTGATGCATGATATTCAGAAAAATAGGTTCAAAAGTCAACAGCTCCTATGCAGAAATGTTAAAGGGAACCTAATGAAAATGGTTGGTTCTACAAAATACAGGAAGGATATTAATAATTCATTATCCTACACTATATAAATGGCAAACTTGCTGTGAAATAAAACTTCTCTAACCCAAAGTTGAAAGTTTGTGTAAATCTGTTTGACAATTCTAAACAAGTTCTTGTACTTAGAAACGTATTCTGTAAATAAGGTATAAAATCCCCTTGTAGTCATTTTGTTATGGTATTAGCATGGCATTTGTCACTAATATGATGCAAATATATTGTTTATAGACTTACAATGCCAGTAAATTTGATATGACATTAAAATATGTAACTGAATGCCTCTGGTGTCAGTTCTGGCTCATTTAGACACTGTCTTTGAATTAATAAATAGCTGAGTTGATGGCACCTTTTAATTTTTTTTCTTCTACTTGATTTTAATAGATTATTTTCTCTCTCAATGCTATTTGAAATGTTTTTCTTCACTCATTTACAACATAAATTAACATGTCATTTTTCATGAATTTTTGAAAGTAGATAGGACAGAGACAGTGCTTTTACAATATGCATCTGTATACACATTTCAAGGCTTTAAATAAGTCAGTCAAAGAATAGGCTTATACTAGCATCTTTCATTGCTATTTGATTATTGTAGCTAAAATGGTAATGCCACTGTTAGAAAATTTAAAAATGCCAAAGTACTGGTAATGTAAGAGTCAATCCTGGAAATAAATTCTGGCTGTTTTGTACTTTGCTTATTCCAAAACTAGAGGTTATCATTTGATCTTGGGAGGGCATGTCTTTGTAAGTTTTGATCAATGCAATTACTAAATAACTTTTCATTTTTACAAAACACACGGACTTCTTTTGTTTTGATATTTGAGTAAAGATAATAAAGTGAAATGTAAATATAGTCTTTCATCTGTTGCATAGAACTATAATCTTTTATTTTTAAATAATAATGTGGTTATGCTTTGTATGTTCATTGTATTCCTTATCTTGAAATTAATTATAATATTAAATACAATAATTATAAATATGCATCAATTTATCTTATCTTTCTCTTAGTATTTATGAGTTCTGTATTATTATATTTATTGCTTACTATTTTATTTGACTGAACTAAAGCTTCAATGCTTTCATGTCCTTATCTTCAGTAATCCATTTGTAATTATTATGAAATACTTCCACTACTCAGCATTTACATAGTAATTAGTCTAAATTAAACAATATTTCCTATGGTCTAACTTCTGTTCATTCTGTTCAAAATACATTAGTATCCACTATACTTACATAACTAGAACTAATAACTTTTCTAGAAATATAATTTATTGACAGTTCTAGATGGCAAGACTTACCTAACTCAACCAAACAGGAGATCTGCAGAAACATTTCTCTGCTGTTCTTCTTGGTACAATATTACCATGCAAATTTTGTCTGGCTTGATAATTTCCCTCATTCTTTCAAGCACAAAAAAAAATACATATAGTTCTAGATAAGAAAATTTTTAACTTTTAGACTATAAGACCAATTCAGTGGTTACCAGAAGGGCAATGTGTAAATGGGGTGAAAGTGGTCAATGATATGGTGAAATTGGATTTTTAGTGGTAAACTTAATATAGTATATACAAATTTAATGTGGTATAGAAATGTAGATTTATAATGATGCACACCTGAAATTTATATTGTTAAAATATAATTTACTTCAATAAAAACATGCAATTGCATAATGTATGTATATATTACATATGTGTTTATACACCCCAATATGTGTGTATATGCATGTATTCCATATATATGCATAAATGTTATATATGTATATTTGTGTTTGTGTGTGTGTGTATTCCAAAAGTTTTGACTTTTGGAAGCCAAACTCCACCTTTGATCAGAAAAAGTGTTTCTTACTATTGCTTCTATTTGTGATTTGATTTCACTTAGTCCTTAGGAATATTCACTGTCCTTACATTGGAACTTTCTTGTTTGTTCCCATATCTTCCAGCTATCATCTTTATTTACTTATTTTTTTTTATTAATATAAAATATTTTAAAATTTACATATACTTTCCATTAATTGTAATCCCCATGTATTCCCCATCACCATATCACCAGTGCACCATCACCTCAGTCCCTCATATTCCCATCTTCCCTCAACCTTCCCCCTCCCCTCCCCACCAGGTGTTCCCAGTCTATCCTTGTCTCCTCATTTTTGGTTTCTGTGTCTTTATTGCTGTTATTGTTATTATTAATATTGTTCTTATTTCTTTCCTTGATCCTCCTTTGGTTCCCTTATGTTCCTCCTAAGGGAGGAACCATCTGGTATTTTTCTTTTGCCTTCTGACCCACTTTACTGAGTATAATCCCCTCCAGATCCATCCATGTTCCCATGAATGCATCTAGTTTTTCATTTCTGATTGCTGAGTAGTATTCCATTATGTGTATGTACCACAGCTTCCCGATCCACTCATCTGTTTTTGGGCATTTCGGTTGTTTCCAGGTCTTCCCTATTGTAAGGAGTGCTGCTATAAACATAGGGGTGCAGGTATTCTTTTGAAAATACACTGGTATTTGTGTCTTTTGGGTATATTCCTAGTAGCCAGCTATCATCTTGACTCATTTCAATTTCTTTGACCATTTTCCTGAATTCTTCAAGAATTTTTTTTTCTACTTAGCTAATCCAATTTCCTGAGAACCAATTCTATTTTTACCAACACTAATTGAAAGTGTTAATTTATTTTTCTAATTTTAAATTCTTTAGTCATTTTAAATCTCATTTACCTCACTATTTACATCTATACTGTTTAATTTATTTATCTTATTTTCTTTCAGACTGAAACATCAGAAAGGGGAGGGTCAGGGAAAGCAAAGAGGGAAGGAAGCACAGGACATATTTTGGTGGTGATACCTGATGAGGGTACCCCTATATTACTTCAGTTAAAAATTAATTTTAAAAAGATATACTATTGCTTTTAAAAATTTACCTGTTGTCCTCTTTTGGACATCTGCTTAAGTTCAGATACCATGTCTTTTAATTTTTTTTAAATACATTTTTTCTAAATATATTTTTGCAGCTTACATTTAGAGATGTCACTTACATTTGGAGGTGGAACTGCTAAACAGTTCCAATTCTTCTTGATTTTTTATCTTATTTCATGTACTTTGTGTTTAACTTTCTCTTTTCTCTTTAAACATAAACTCTTGGCCAGTAGGTAATACATAGTTATGTAACAGTTGATTTTATTCTTTGTTTAATTAAATCCTGACAAATATGTCCTCAACTGCATAGCTTGAGGTCAATTTGATGCACACAATGCTGCTTGAATGTCTACCTAACGACAGGAATTCATCTCTATCAGTAAATATCCAATTAGATATTCATCTGCACCAGTCAGGATAACCGCACCTACCGTGCCTGGTTCTACATTTTTATACATGGTGTTATATGAAAATTTACAATGATTCATAATATAAAATTATGAATGTAATTTATAATTCATAATATAATTCGTAACCTCCAGGAACTTTTTTCACCTTCCAATATTGTGTTTTACTTGCAGATACTGTATTTTCTAAATAAATAGTTTAAATTTGAGGATACTGTATTTCCCAATAGGCCACCAGCATTTATTTCCCCCCACATATTCCATTTTGGAAAGCTATGAATCTTTGTGTTTCTTTAGCACTGCTTCTCATCTCTTTATTCTTACCATCCCAGAGTGTCACTCTTTTCTTGTCTCTAAGGACATTCATTCTGAATTCTTTTGAATTGTAATTCAGATTACCATATGTCACCCTAAGTCTCAGTTTGCCTCAAACTGAATCATTTATGCCTAGGGTCCTAGCAAAACAACAATGCTACTCCGTTTTCCTAATAGTGACTATAAACAAATAATATATTTTTTTAAAAGTTAAAGATTTTATTATTTATGCATACAAGAAGTGGGATAAAGGCCAGAAGTGTGGGGAGTGACAGGCTCACCAGAGACAGAGTGGGGAGCAGAACAGGCAGACTGACTGAAATACACTGCTGAGGGGAGCAGTGGGTGAGACAGGAGAGGTTTGCTGCACCATGTGGGTCTCCTTCCTGGCCAGGGATCGAACTGGATCAAACCTCTGCTGCAATGGCTGGAGATAGCTTGATAGCTCTGTGTCTTTTTTTTTTAATTAACTTTTTAAAATTTATATATTTTTGACATCAGTTGTAATCCCCATGTATTCCCCATCACTATATCACCAGTGCACCATCACCTCAGTCCCTCATGCTCCCGTCTGCCCTCAACCCTCCCCCTCGTCCCTCCCTAAGTGTCCCCAATTTGTCCTTTTCTTTTAATTTTTGGATTTTGTGTCTTTATTGTTATTATTATTATTGTTCTTATTCCTTTCCTTGATCCTTATTTGGTTCCCTTATATTCCTCCTAGGGGAGGAACCATCTGGTATTTTACTTTTGCCTTCTGACTTTCTTCGCTGAGATAGCTCTGTGTCTTTAACCCCTGTGCCACCAGGGGGGGGCAATACAAGTAATAATTTTTGATCTTTATATATTTTATTTCACTATACCAGTGTACTCTTTAAGAAATGCCTTAGGTAAACATTGTGATATGGTTCTAACCTAAGGTTGTATTTCTTTTACATTTTTATGTTTCAACAAAAAAGTGAATCAAAATATTTTGGTTTTCTTTTAATGTGTCCCTTTTCTTCTTTAAATATGTGTATATTGCAGGACAGAAAACTTATGTTAGTATAACCTGAAACAAACAAATCATAGAGCTATTATAAGAGCTGAACTTGTGAAATATTGAGTCAAATTTGCATAAAAAATTGGTTTAGGGTAATTTCTGATAACTGTCAAATCCTAAAAGAGTGTAGGAATTGAAGTGGTATCATCTATAATGATATTTTTTTATTTTAAAATACAAAGGGAAATAACTTTCAGCTGTCATTATTATAAATTGATATTTTTTAATGCCTGGGACCTTTTAATAAGCATATTAGAAATGGTGCTCTTTTCTTGCGTCATTCTATTAAACTCAGAATGGATTTAAAGCAATTCTGAGAATAGGTTTTTTTTCCTTGTAAAGCAAAGTCATAGATATTTTCTTTATTGTTGTTTTAAGGAACAAATCACTGTTTGTTTAAGTTTTAAACAGTGAATGAAGCAACAGATGCTGCCAAATCCATTTAGCAAGTATTACTCTCTTATGATGCTTTTAAATGATTTGGATGCATTCTTCAAGTGAATAGATGTACAATTAACATGTACTGATAGAGCCGACGCCAATTCTAGCAACAGCACTAAAAAGTATGATTTATGAAATTGTAGTGTGTCTTACAAGAAAACTGCCAGCCCTTTTTGCTAAGATTTACATTTTGAAATAATGATGTATTTGAGCAATAAGCATACAGTTTCTATACACTATAACTTAACTCGAATCTTGAGGCTGTATTTAAACCAACTTCATCATTTGAAACAGGAGTCATTTCGTATACTGTATATAAATGTGGGATTTGTTTTAAATGGCACATGCCAATATACCTATGGACTTGACTAAGTAGCAAAAAATAAGTTATTTTAAGATTTATAGTGAGAAAATTAACTAAGTAACTGTTTTTAGTGAAAAGGGGAAAAAAGTGGGTTCTAAGAAATTACTTCAGGGCTTCTAGGAGAAAATCTCAGTAACTTTCACTTTTTGGTCTTTATCCAGGGTGATAGGTGAAGGGATTGTATCATAGGTCATGCAAGAAAAAATAAAATCTTATGTAGGGGAATGAATCATTCATTCAGATACTACTCATCTGATAACCTTCAGATAAAGAATTCAGCTAAGTAATAAGAAGACAATTATTTTTAAATGTCAAAAAATAAATTCAACATGTAATCAGAAGTTACTTTATGTTTATCAGCAATTTTATCTAGTTTGAACATAGGATATACATGGTATGTGTATCTTTAATAAAATTTTAGAAGGTATTTACAGAGAGGGTAAATTAGAGACAGGTAAATCAGTAATAACAGGTAGCAATACATGGAAGTGAAACAAGAGAAAAGTTTTCAAGAACAGAGATGGTTCTTGTAAAAAAAGAGGAAAAAAAAATCTGTTTTTCTGGTCCTATTGACTGTTTTATCTTGGTTCTCTTTCTCTCTTCCTCCTCTTCCAATATCTTTAAGGTCAGTGAAATAAATCAGAAGGAAAAAGAAAAGTATCACATGATATCACTTATAGAAGGAATACAGGGAAATCAAACAAAGGGTTAGAAAAAAAAGACAAAATTTGTAGGCAACTATAGATCTGAGGCTTAAAGTAGGAGGGGAGGGGGAAGAAAAGGGATCAAAACAGGGAAGGGAAGCAAAAAGGACCATGATGATGGTTCCTTCATAGGTGATGTGTTGGTGGGATATTTATGGGGGCTCCACCTGAAGGGAGAAATCAAGTACTGTACAAAAATGAACAACAATATAAGAAAATTAAATAAAATAAAAAATAAATAAAATAAAAAGTAAACGAAACCAATACTTTATTTACCTATGTATCACCTACCTACTGTCATACTGTCTTAAATCCATTGAGACTTGTTTTGTTGAAGTAAAAAATGTCAGATACTTATTAGAGTCAAAGACATTTTTCTGATTCTATTATCTTTCATTGCTCAGATGCATTTCAAACAAATGATCACTCTTTTCCTCCCAGCTTCTGTGGCATTTAAATATCCTGGTGCACTGACCCACCCCACTTTTCACTTTCTTTGATTTAAACCATCCTTTTCTTTTGCTCTCCCACTATTTTGTAGTTATAGCTTACAGCAGGAATCACTCTCTTTCCTAATTTTTTCCTTTTTGCCTCCTCCACCAATGACTTCACACATGCCTCTGACTTTAGCTATTGCCACATTAATGATAATCTCTAAATAGGAAATATAATGACTGAAGAAAAACAAATGGACTCAAATCTAAAGGTTTACATTGAAAGAAATCAGGCAACAAATATTTGGTTTGTTCTACTCTTAAAGTTGGAGTGGAATGAGGATCAAACTTTTAATGGTTATTACTTGGATGGGAGACATTATTTTTTTAAATAAAATTGTATCTCTTATGAGGTTTTCTATAAAAATAGCAAATAGATTAATATAATATTAAAGTAAGTAGAATGAAGAAGTTTGAAAATTGTATTGGTGTTTTTCATTTGTAACTCAAGATTTATTTTTCTTCATACCTTATTGGTTTTTAACTTTTTGAAGTTATTCCACTTAAAATATTCAAATTATGATGTTTTAAGCAACATCTTTGGGCTTTAATTTGCTTATTACATATGTTGCTTGGACCAGGATTCACTTTCTTTATAAGGAGGGCATATATTAATATGCTGTCTGGAAAGCTTTGAGCAAAGCTGAATTTCTCTAATATTGGTACCACTTGGTGTGTCCTAAAAATGTCATTTAATTTTTATTGAGAAAAATTAATATAACAGGTATAAAGAGGAAATATGTTATCTTACATTCATTACATAGTCCTTAGATTCTCATTATAACAGATTAAAAAGATAAGACCCTCCCTTCTTTTTTATATCATTTATATCATTTCAGTGGATAGTGAAATATTTGCTTTTCCTGAGGATAATAAATATGGTGATCCCTTTTAAAAATATGCTAGTCCCTCATATTTGAATTAATCCTTTTATTAATCCTAACATTCTATTCTATTCAAATGTAATCATTTGACTTTGATATCAAGTACATACTTCTGTTGTACTTTAAAACAGAGCTTCATACTATTGAAAAATATTCAGCAAGGATTTTAAGAAACTTTTGCTTGTACTTTGTATTATACCTTTCCTGGTCATGAATTAGTAGCCAGAACACCAGGCATCAATTGGGGAAAAAAAAATGTGCCATTGGGCCTCCCTGGTAGCACACTGTGGGACTTCCACAGCCACTGCAGCGCGAGTTCAATCCCTGGCCAGGGAGGACCCACATGGTGCAGCAGACCTCCTCTGCCTAGCCCACTGCTACCCTCAGCAGTGTTTTCAGTCAGTCTGCCTGTTCTGCTCCCCACTCTGTGTCTGATTAATCCTCTCACTCCCTTGTCTCTGGCCTGAACCCCAGCTCTTGTATGCATAAATAAATAAAATCTTTAAAAAAAAAAAAGGTGCAAGGGGCAAAATGTAACAAGTATTCAGCAACTTTTTAAAAAAGATGCTTTCTCAGAAACTTCATTGTTTACATGTCACTAGTGGTAATTGAATAACATGTACCCCCGTATCTGCCAGGGAAGTAGGGTGGGTCTTTATACAAAGATTAACGTATGAAGGGGAATTGGCAAATTCTAGTTCCAAATAGACATCTGCATAACAACCATGAACAGATATCTCAGAGCCAATTTTTGTCATATTTTCCTAATTCATAAGCCCTGTCTCACTCGAACCCTGTTAGGTAGATATTGTTAATTTCTCATCTTAAAGATGATAAAATAGAGGTTTAAAGAGTCAACTCTCCTGCAATCACACAAACACTGAAGGGTAATACAAGGAATTGAACTTATTTTATTGAAGGTTAATACAAGGAATTGAACTTATTTCTACTTAGCTGCTGAGCTCCTAAGCATTATACCTCATTGCTTTTGAGCTAATGCATCTGGTTTCCTGTTGACTTTATGTTAGGAAACTAGCACTGGATCCAAAGATGAATTAATTTCTTTGAAATATATACAGGAATCCTGGTCTGATGTACAAATACAATAACCTTTTAAAAAATTCATAAGCCCAAGATTTCTTCTTGCTTTGCTATTCTTTGATTTATTAAGGAGATAGGTGCTATGAGTTGGCCAAGTGCTGTGAATGGCACTTAAAGATAGAACTGCATCCTGTGAAATAAAAATTTAACTGTTATGGTTATGATAGTTGGGGTATTTTATAGTTCTACTTAGCTTCTGTTTAAAACTAAATTCTGGATCAACTGGCAGATAATTGGATTAACAGATACTTTATGTAGATTAACCCTAAACCTGTTTCCAATGGCCTTCCTTTCTTGCTTCTAATATAAGGACCAGAAAAGCTGAATACTTGGCATACTTGATTTTTAAGTATTCTGTCTTCACACTACACATGTCAAGCTGATACAGTTCTAGTTAGTGGCTTGTAAAGAAGTCTCTTGTGGTGTTTCTGGGAAAGCCTTCACTTTCCTGTTGAAGGAGAAACATACATCAGGCACCTGCCTTCCTTTTACTGTGTCTAGATTTAGACTCAATGATTGGCACTGTAGCAGTCATTTTTCAATCATAAATATACATTTTCAATCATAAATGATACCAACTTTGATAACATTGAGTTGTTGAATCAGTGCCCACTTCCTGGTATCTTATTTTCTTTAAGTTCTCTTAGTTTCACTGTTTTTTACTTCAGCTGAAGTTATTTCTAATTAAATAATTAACTATTGTCTTTCAACAAAGGATGTGACTTTTAAATTAAAAAAACTTATTTAAAAAATTTAGATATATCAACTAAAAATAGATCTACCATGTGATCCAGAGATTCCACTCCTAGGAATATACCTAAAGAACACAAAAACACTAGTTTGAAAGGATCCCTGCACTCTTGTGTTTATTGAAGAACTATTTACAATAGCCAAGATATGGTAACAACCTAAATGCACCCAAATAGATGAATTGATCAAAAAGTCATGGTATATTTATACAATGGAATATTACTCAGTGATAAAAAAGATAAACTCATGTCATTTGTGGCAACATGGATGGAACTGGAAGGGATTATACTAGCTTAAGTGTGAAGGAAAAACTTAAATACTAGATAGTTTCACTTATATGTGGACTATAGAGAAATCCAATGAAAAGTAAAGGAAAAAGTCAAAATAGAAAACTGACCATAAAACTGAGAAATACTGTAAGGGGGGAAAAACAGGGTAGGGAAGAACACAAGGGTATTAATATGGTGATTGTTCATAGGTAGTAAGGTGGCTAAAGAACTATGGGGACTACAATGATGTAAAAAAAAATCATTAATAAAAAATTTTTAAAATATAGGTATATCTGCTGATTATAGAAAGATGTAAATTCCTATGTCTTTGTCTGGACCTGAAAGATAAATAAATTACACACTAGATTTAGATAGCTGTAATAGAATTACAAATATGACTGGCCCACTATCAATTGTTTATTTGTTTTGACAGGATTTCCTGGTGGAGACAAAGCAAGCATGATATATTAACAAAATCTGGAATACTGGATTGCTTTCATAGCATGTTACCATAGCAAAGGCTTCATAGCATGACTTGTCCAAAGTAGGATATGTCAGTTTTCTTGGTCAGTTCAGATTATAACAAAATACTACAGACCAGATGACTCGAGATTTTTTTTTTTTTCCTCACAATTCTGGAGACTGGGAAGTACAAATTCAGAATACTGGCCATGACCAATTCAGTTCCCAGTAAGAGATCAATCACATGACATCAATTAAACCTATTTATTTTCCAAAATCTTCACATCTAAATGCCATCATACTGGAGATTAGGCTTCTAATATATGAACTTTAGAATGACACAAATATTCAGTCCATAGTACTGATCTATCAATATACAAAGCTTTAATAGAGGTTCTTAGCTCAACTCTTCTTGTAAAAGAAGTTCAATGCACTTTTGATGGAAGGCTAATATAAATGATGACCCATTGTGCTTTTTATTTTCCTTTTTACTTGGGCTCCATGGGTAGTAGTATTTTCAGCAAAAGTTCCTCTAACTCAAAGGTTTCTTTGTCCATACCAAATACACACACATATGTATGTGTGTATGTGTATAAAAATATGCATTATACAGATCTATATTGATCTCTCTCTACATATATATATCAAGGACATATATATATACATATATATATATACATATATATATATCAACAACTATACTTGAATCTGAATTTATTGGTGCTCCTCACAAGAGAAATCCTTTAGTTCTTTCTGCATTTTACTGTTGAGAACCTTGGGTCATATCTAAATTTCTTTTTAGCTCTAATATTATGCTACTTATAAATGAGAGGATGTGTGTGTTCTCATTTTCTTTCTTATGTTGTTCATAAAATTGTGTCTGAGGATTTGGTAATGAGATTGTGCTTTAATATAGGTAAGAGAATCATGAGATTTGAAAAGGTAGAAAGGATGGTGCAGAAAGTGAATAAATTTTATATTTAAAAGAGAGCTTTAGTAGCCTTGGCATTATACTTTTTCTGGTGATGATGGTAGAAAGATATTGGGAGTAATTTAGGATAGTTCTTAGATTTAAGTTTTGCCTGATATTGGTAAGGCCTTCTTGTCATTACCTTACCTACATTTGAATCAATTTGGGTAAATAAGTCAAACTGTGGATATATGATATTTGGAGTATTTGTGAGATTATCAGAAAGGATGTTTAGTAATTTATCTAGATTTAATCTGGTGGTTTAGAAAGAAAAACTAAAGTAAAAAATATAATTCCTAAAGCAGGGATGTAGATGAGTCTATCCAGAGTTAGTGTGTAGATTCAGAGATAGACAAGAAGTATGTTTCTTAAGGATCCTGATTAACTTGAGAAGTAGAAAGTAGGTTAGATGGAAGATTTGAGAAAGGTTGAAAGTTCCTAATTTGGACACCTGGTAAAAGCTACATAAATTGACTAGGAGGAGTTTGAAGTGTGAGTTAAAAAGTTTGATTTCACTGTGGGTGCCATGGTAGTGTGTAATGTAGACACATACTTTGGATGGGGTGTGGTCCTATACCTCTGGATCATATACAATATTGATAACCAATGTTAAGTCAGTTTAAAAAAATTTGCATTTAATCAAAACCACTATGAGATACCACCTTACACCAGTGAGAATGACACATATCAAAAAAGGTAGCAACAACAAATGTTGGTGAGGATGTGGAGAAAAAGGAACTCTCTTACACTGCTGGTGGGCTGCAAGCTGGTCCAACCATTATGGAAAGCAGTATGGCAGTTCCTCAATCTACTAAGAATGGAACTTCCATAGGATCCAGCAATCCCACTCCTAGGAATAGACCCAACAGACACAAATACCAGTGTATTTTCAAAAGAATACCTGCACCCCTATGTTTATAGCAGCACTCTTTACAATAGGTAAGACCGGAAACAACCTAAATGCCCAAAAACAGATGAGTGGATCGGGAAGCTGTGGTACATACACATAATGGAATACTACACAGCAATCAAAAAAGAAAAACTAGATGCATTCATAGAAACATGGATGGATCTGGAGGGGATTATGCTCAGCGAAGTAAGTCAGAAGGCAAAAGAAAAATACCAGATGGTTCCTTCCCTAGGAGGAACATAAGGGAACCAAATAAGGATCAAGGAAAGGAATAAGAACAACAATAATAATAATAACAACAATAAAGAAACAAAAACCAAAAATGAAAAGAAAAGGACAAATTGGGGACACTTGGGGAGGGGGGAGGGGGAGGGTTGAGGGCAGACGGGAGCATGAGGGACTGAGGTGATGGTGCACTGGTGATATGGTGATGGGGAATACTGGGGTTGAAAAGATAAAAATAATAACCATGGGGAAATACATTCAACCAGATGAGAATAGAATCACACAATATTATGTCCAATCAAATAGTGTTCAAATGCTAGAGCAAGGTCAAATTATATCATTTAAAAGCACCCAGTGAATTTGTCATGGGAAGCTATTTGTGATCTGAAGTGAAGACTTGAATGAAGACGGCAAATGCCAGATTATAGGAAGCAAAGGCACTTGTAAGTGGAGGGAGTGTTATACAAACCACTCTTCCTTCCAACACATTGGTTGATGAAGGAATGAAGGGGAACACAGGCACAGAAGAGGAGTTACTTTCTTCTTTCCTGAGGTAATTTTCCAGGAGAGTTTTTTTCTTAACTGCAAAAACCCATGTTTATTGTTGCTCATGAAATTATCACATGCATTATATCAATGTCAATGACTCTGCATATTTGTGCTTTCTTAGAGTCCACCATTCAATAATTTAGTAATATGAACTATAGATGTTAATGTAATAGCCATCATCTAGTCCAAATGTGTAAACCAAGCCCAAATCCCTTAAGTGTTTTGTTTTTAAGACACTTTCTAGTTTGTTAATAGTAGTTATTTATAACATTATTTGGTGCTTTTTTTGTGTTCGTATAGATGACTTAATTTGTTCATCCTAAAGATGAGTATTTTAATAAAATCTTGACTAGTGTTAAGTGTACTGTGATGGTAACATGTAAAAAATAGCAGTTATATCATAGAAAATGATGAGTGTCCTGTAATTACTTGTTTCATCTCTATCTTATTATTTTTTTCTATTGCTTGTTTTCATCTACATCTTATTATTTCTACCTATATAAGTGACTACTTCAGTTTAATTTGACTTTTATTGGGTTATAAGTGTAGTTTTAGAATTTTATTTCAGCAATGAATAAAAACTGAAAAATCTTTGAGAACTGGAGAATTTTTTTATTTTATTGTTTATTTATTTTTAATATAAATTTTTAAATTTACATATATTTGACATCAATTGTAATCCCCATGTGTTCCCCATCACCATATCACCAGTGCACCATCACCTCAGTCCCCCATGCTCCCATCTTCCCTCAACCCTTTCCCTTTTCCCTCCCCACCAAGTTTGTCCTTGTCATTTAATTTTTTTTGTTTCTTTCTTGTTGTTGTTATTATTATTATTGTTCTTATTCCTTTCCTTGATCCTTATTTGGTTCCCTTATGTTCCTCCTAGGGAAGGAACCATCTGGTATTTTTCTTTTGTCTTCTGACTTACTTCACTGAGCATAATCCCTTTCAGTTGCATCCATGTTCCCATGAATGCATCTAGTTTTTCTTTTTTGATTGCTGCGTAGTATTCCATTATGTGTATGTACCACAGCTTCCCAATCCACTCATCTGTTTTTGGGCATTTAGGTTGTTTCCAGGTCTTACCTATTGTAAAGAGTGCTGCTATAAACATAGGGGTGCAGGTATTCTTTTGAAAATACACTGGTATTTGTGTCTTTTGGGTATATTCCTAGGAGTGGGATTGCTGGATCCTATGGAAGAGAACTGGAGAATTTCATCCTTGATCATGAACCTCACTCTTCAAAACCAAATTTTATCTTGAGACATTTGATACTCATATTAGTCCTTTAAAGTACTATAATTTCATTACAATAAAAATGTTTTGCTATTCCTTTTTCTTAGAAGTATTTGCATATTCTTGATGTCATTAGTTGAGGTTAAAACAGTTAAATATTTCCTTGGGATTTTCAGCTATTAGCTTTTTTAGGTGCAGCATACATATATATATCTGCATTAGTACTTATATATAAAATATGCTATTGATTATATGTGAAAAATATTCTATATATGAAAATGCAGGTATTCATTTGTGGTGAAAATCATGTAGCTATGTATCATAGTGTAAGAAAAATAGCTTATAGCCACTTAATTAAAATGTAAATAAGGAAAGCAACAGAGAAAGAGATCATTTTATTTTATCAGGTCTTCTTGAGCAATATTAAAATAGGCCATAAAAGAATGCCACTGCAATGCTAAAATCCTTTGAGCTTAGCATATTGTTATAGTCAAACAAGATCAATTTAAAACAAGACTAAAGATGGTTAATTTCAAAGCTATATTTTATATGTAGATGGAATGTAAATCCCAAATAGACATATAAAGATTCTAGAAACCATTTGGGAGAGGTTTACTTGTTTATTTTGAAAGCTGACTCTGAGGCACCTTTGAAGGTATATAAAGTCAGATTAAGGGCAGACCCTGGATATGGGGCTGTGGGGTGGCAGGGAATGGGCAGGTCACTACTATTTCTACTGAAATCTTTCCAGCTGAGAAAATTTATTTCTGTTACACATTGAACTTTATTAGTAGAAAGAATTTTACAGTTTAAAAGTGTTTGAAAGCCATGGGTGTAACCTCTTATGTCCCCTCACTGATAAGAGATTGTGACCTCTTGAAGGTCTCTCAAGTGAGTTGCAGAATCAAGTTTAGACTGAGCACAGGTCTTGCTACCCTAATTAACTTAATCTAGATTTGCATGTAAATCTGTTGATTTTTCTTTTCATGTATAGTCCTTGAAATAAAAGAAATTCCTTGAAGTCTCAGGATTCATAGGATTTTACTTCTCAAGGGATTTTTAAAATTAAGTCTAAGGTCCCTCCTTGGGCAGGAATCCTTCCAATAATGTCATAGGAAGGGGGCACACACATATAACTTTTAATAATGTATTCAAAACAGGGACCATGTGACCTTCAAATAACATATTTCATTCCCCGTGGTCTTATATTAAAATATACTTTCTAGTAATAGCTAAACCTTCACTCTTATAACATCAAACTATCAAACTTCACCTTTTTCTTTAAAGTAACCAAGAACAAATAAATCCAAATCATTTTCCTAGTAGTGACTGTTAAATTATTGAGAGCGTGAGAGCTTCCTGAAAAGCTCAGATGACATTGCACCTATGAAACTGATCATAAACACCATTGGCCAGGCCAATAATATTGGAAGTAGGAGAGTCTCTGTCTCCTTTTGGGTCATAGAGGCCCAGGCCTATGATGACCAGGAGTGGCTTCAATTATTTTATCATTTTACAGATAAGGAAAATGAAGCATAGAGTGGCAAAATAATCACAATTAGAAAATGGTTCATCCTTCTTATTTTGACAAGTTTGGATTTGGGTCTGTGAATCTGGTTTCTCGATATACAACTGATTCAAACACACCTATCCTACTGCTCAGGTTAATCAAAGCTTCCATGCCTGAGACCTACTGCTCCATGTACCATAAAAACACGCTCATATCCAGAGCAATTTCAGCAAGATATACCCTATTTCATTGTGTAGTACTCCTGTGTCCTTGTCTAAGTGAGGAGAAAGACTAGATAGCTAGAGGTTGATAAAAGCAGTGGGAGTATTAATCATTCATTTATTTACACCGAATGAGAAATACTTGACTATGATTAGAGTTAAGGGACTGGGCCATTCAGCTAGTGCAGCGATTTGAGCGTCGCACTGTGAAGCATCCGCTGAACAGCACAGCGAGTTCCATCACTGGTCAGGGAGCTGCCTCGCCTGCTGCTCCCCTCAGCAGTGTATTTCAGCAGAACTGTTCTGCTACCCTTTTCTGCTCCTCTGTCTCTGGTGAATCCTTTCACCTCCTGCGACTCTGGCCTATACCCCAGCTCTTGTATGCATACGTAAATAAATTTTTAAAAAAAGGGAAAATACTAGAAGAAAAATTCTAATATTTAATGAATCTGGGAGTAATTAATGGGTTGAGGTCATTGTCCCAAGATTTTTATAGAAGGTTTGGTTTTGTGAAGTAAATGAGCAACCTCATTCTTTGAGTCAGATACTATCCAATAGTAAGACTGGTTACACATGGGTTTTGTATGTAGAGAGAGATGATTCTGGAAAACAAAAACCAAAACAAAAACACAAAACTTAAAGGCCTTATCTTTTTGGACAAAGCTAGAAAGGAAGTTTTACTCATTAGAGAAAATGAGAATTATGGGAGTGGTTTTGAATAAGGGATTTTCAGAATGGGTCAGAAGTATGGGAAAGGTGGTTAGGGAATGGATAAAAGATAATGATTTGAAATACAATTTTATTACTATTAATAACAGAATTGAGATTTGAAAATTTATGATGACTAAAATAGTAGTATTTTTTTTTCTGGATTCTTAGATATTCTGGTGTACTTGATGCCAGACCAGAGCCAAAATAACCACAAGTAGAATCCACACGGCTTAACTGGGACTGTTTAGTGTTCTAGGCCCTAAATCTGGAATTTGGTTTAAATTCTAAGGTCAGAGAAGGTTCCAAATAACATTTGTATTACAGACATGTTCTAGCAAGACTTTTACTTTATTATTTCAGGGGCTTCTTGGGCTCTCTGAAGTATAGCCACATATCTTAAATGATCTGAAAAGATGTTTCTCTAATACTAAGCTGGTTTCAAATGCCAAAAATGTGATCTTAATCAATCACTAGCAGCATTTCTACTATATGAGAATCTGAAGATTTCTGTAAGTTTCCCTTTATGTGTCTCTGTTTTTCCTCCATGCATCACTGGAGATTGAATAAGTTCATTACTGAAGTCACTGTCTATATAGACTTGGGGTGCTGAGTATTTTAAGTGTCATGTCAGTTTTTTGCTTTTACTGCTCTGTCCCCTTTATTTGGAACCTGCACTGGCAGCATTCTGAGTGAGAATGTCCTGTGGGAAGTTTGAAAGTTGTCACTTCTGCTTCTTGGAGGAATGTGAAGGCCTAACACACACAGCACTGAACCCATTGGTAAAAGGGGAGTGCTAGTTCACAGACCTTTTCTCTGCATGAATTTGCTGAAGAAGCATGAGTTCTCTGGAATAGCTCTGTGATATCACTGAGCTTGTCAATTGGTTTTGAAGAAACAGTAGCTTCCAAGACATTTTTGAGTTGTGTGAACTGAAGTCTATGTATATTTCCTTTGTTGTCTGGTAAACAGCTAGACCATTCTTTCTAGAAAGGACAGGCACCAAATTATATACATATTTATTTAATATTTTACATAAATATCACGTCCTTTTCATTTGTCTATTTCTTAAATAACATAAAGAGCCATGGTCAAATAGAGCAATGAACATAAGTTAATCAGAATTGGGAAGAACTGTTTACTTGGGTGCATCTTTGTTTTTTTTAAAGATTTATTTATTTATGCATACAAGCACTGGGTACAGGCCAGAGGTGTATGTGGTGGGGTGAGAAGATTCACCAGAGACAGAGTGGGAAGCAGATCAGGTAGATAGACTAAAATACACTGCTGAGGGGAGCAGTGGTGAGGCAGGAGAGGTCTGCTGCACCATGTGGGTCACCATCCTGGCCACAGGCTAGGGTTTGTGACTGTGGTTTGCTTCGTAGTGTGTTGCTGAACCCATTGTGCCACGAGAGAGGCCCCTACTTGGGTGCATCTTAATTAAATATTGAGATCGAGGTATTCAGAATACAAAAGTGAATATAATATTTTCATTTTTCCTCATAAGATTCACATTGTAGGTACAAGTATACGTATAAGATATACAAACATGTTGAAAATGGGGAAAAAGGAGTACTCCTTTTTTAAAAATGACATATACATACAAATCTGTTATTTCATGATTATCCACATGTGGAGTTATAAAAAATTAACACAAGAATATTAAAAATAACACAATAAACTATTTGTTAGCTAATAAGTTTTTAAAAAAGATTTATTTATCTATGCATAAAAGACCTGGGGTATAGGCCAGAGGTGTGAGGGGTGAGGGGATTCACCAGAGACAGAGTGGGGAGCAGAACAGGCAGACTGACTGAAATACACTGCTGAGGGGAGCAGTGGGTGAGGCAGGAGAGGTCTGCTGTGCCATGTGAGTCCCCTCCCTGGAAGGGGATTGAACTCATTCTGCAGTGACTGTTGATGCTTCATAGTGCGGTGCTTAACCCATTGTGCCACCCCTTGCAGGCCCCAGTTAATAAATTTGAAGATATCCCTAGATTCCTGCACTTATTTGGATGGAGATTCCTCCTTCCAAGTCTAGCTTGATTGTGAAATTTCTGAGATCACTCCAGTAATATGAGTTGAAGACTAAAAAGCATTATTTGGTTTAGAGGTGACCAAATGTGATAAGCAAACTCTACAATGACTTTCAATGACCCACACCCTCATGTAATCCCTTTCCCTGAGTGTATGTGGGACCTGTGCATTTAATGAGGTGTTGTCACATGAAATGGTGAAAGTAATGGGATTTAAAAAATATAATTATGATTTATAATCAATGAAATTTGATTTAACTCAGGGAAGTTTATCTTGAGTGGTCCTGAACTACTCTGGTGAGTAGGACTGAAACTCTGAGTTCAGAGTGATTTTCTGTGCATCTTAAAAAGGAAACTGACAGGAGTGAGAAGGTACCAACCTACTAATCATGTTCATAATCATGCCTTCTCCCCATGAGATGAACAAGACACAGCATTTGCCTTTGAAGAGGTCTCATATTGGTCTGAGACAGAAAAAACATAAACATTAAAAATGTTTATGCACAATAAAATAAATGGCATTCAAAAGTTTGCATGAAATAATACTGAACCAGAACAGATAGACCATTCACTTCTCACTATGTACCGCAGTGTACTATGGTACCATTAAAAAGTGCTCACTGATCTGAATTTTAGGAGTATATTTATTTTTTTTTAATTTTTCATATTGGGACAGAAAATATATAAGATGTAATTAACATTTTAGTACTTTCGTCAGGCCACCATGTTTCCCTTAATTGTTAGTATCCCAATTAAGATATAAAGGACTGCTTGTTCTGTGGCTTTCTGTTTTTCAGTGCCAACTCTTGATTTTCATGATATACACTAATACTTTCACATTTGCCTCTGCTCTTTAGCTATTCATTTCTCTTCATAGTAAATACTTCTTGGTTATTATCCTCTGAAACATATGCTAATGTTGATAATTTTTCCCACTTCAAAATTCTCTCTCTTTTGACTTTGACTTGAATTTTTCTCAATGTTTCTAGTGGTGGATTTCATTACATACTTAGCTACTTTTAGGTACCTTCCCTTTACATGTTGGTATATCATGGGATTTGTTCCTCATGCTCTTCTACATTATTCTGTATACATTCTCACAGTGATTTAATCTATACCCATAGCATCAACTAAATTGAAATTAGGGGAACTTAACCTTGACCTTCCCCACTCCTAGTTCATGTGTAGTGAGGAAAATGACTTTCCCCAGGATATGAGGATGAAACACATGATTTACAACAAATCAATAACAAGTTTTAACCTCCTTCCTTCTCATAGGAATTTGTTCAAGGAAGACACAAAACAGAAGTTGGGCTAATCTAGGCCAATAGCATGGAATTTCCTGGAATATATTTTTATGTAAGAAGGATTTCTCTTTTTGGTTAGGTATGAATCAAGCTAGTTGTAGGGCCTGCAACTGCTTTTGCAGTAGTGTGATCATGTTAATACTGTTAATGGAGTCAACAGTGAGGAAGTGACTTGAGAAACAGAGGGAAGCCACAACCTGGATTGAAGCTAATATCCTGTACTGAACACCTGAAGCTGTCTAAGGATGTTAGTTCCTTTAGAATAAGTATACCTTTATAAGCTGGTTATGGATTTCTCTAAGGTAAATGAGTTTCTTTCGTCTTTTTTTTTTTTAGTAAGTTCTTAGAAGGATTTTTTTTCTTTCCTTCTTTATTTATATATATTTGACATCAATTCTAATTACCATGGATTCCCCATCACCATTTCACTAGTACACCATCACCTCAGTCCCTTGTGCTCTTATCTGCCCTAAACCCTCTCCCTCCCCTCTCCCCACCAAGTATCTCCAATTTGTCTTTTTGTTTTTGTTGTGTTTTTATTATTATTATTCTTTTGTTATTTCATTCAAGAAACATGTAGTGAGAATCTTACCATGCTCTCTGTACTTTTCTAGACAACAGAACTAAGGAACATAACAGTAAATAAGTACCAAAATATCTTTATTTCCCTAGAAGATACATAGATCAATGTATGTAAACACACACACATAAATACATAATTCAAATAATAGTATATGGTAGAAAGAAAATAGAGAAAAATCAATATATTATAGTACAGTGATTAGTTGTGTGTTCAAAGTGGGGAAACTAGAAAGATTGAAGAGTGAATTTCTTCACACCTGTTAGTGAAAGTGAATATTTTATCAGAAAAACAAAAGGGTTGAAACTCATTCAACAATCCCTTGATCTTTTTGGAAAGACTTTTGCTTTTGCTTTTCCTACCCCACAGAGTCAGGAAAACTTAAAGTACCATTTGTATTTCTTTTTAAGAATTTCAGACCCAACTAAAAAAAATATCTATGTAACATGAAGTGCATCTGAAGAAATAGGATCTAAAGGATCTAGTTGAGGTCTTTCTGGGTTCTACAACCTTCAGTGGGTTTTATAATATTAATATTCGAATGATGATCCAAACTGGATACATTTTAGAGTGAGATGCTCTATGAAAGGTAAATATTCATTCATAAGCTACTGTTGTTTTGTGTTTCTATAAAGCTAGGTTAAAGAGCATGGCTGGCTACAGGCTTATAGGAAAAGGGCTGTCTTGGCAAGAGAACAGATCCTACACTGTGTCCCTTTAATCCATCTTTAAAATTAAAGTGAGGTTTAGCAGATACCTTGAGGAAAGATATTAAATTGCAGATTTTGCAGTTTTGTTGTGCCTGCAATTTCCCAATGTTGCTAGTGAGAAGCTGAGAAGGCCCTTAAAAGCCTTTGTGCTTGGCACCTGCAGAAATCTAATTTCTGATGAATAGGGTTCTAATTGGGTCAATTATTCTATTATACTACACAAGAGTACTTCAAACTGCTGCTTCAGTAAAGAGAGGAGCTTTAGTCTCCTCATTGGTTTCTCTGATTTGAGCAGAACTCAGAATCCTGAATTTAACTTTTCCTTTCCCATTGTCAATTTTATCTTTCTAATATCAGTTTACTTTAAGTGACTTAACTGCAAAGAATTAAAATCATTTTTTCACCTTTTAAGATTCTGGGTAAGGTCACAAAAGGTATTTTTTGACCCCTCAAAAAGTTATTATATATTTACAAATATATAAGACAACTACTTCATTCAAAGGGAATGTCCTTGGTTAATTATTACCTCCGATGGGAATGAGTTTTTTTTTAATTCACTTTAAAAAGGGGTCTGTATTTAATTTTGGTTATATTACACTTTTGCACAATTGTAAGGTTCTAAATTCAATTTTATTTCCTTATTCTTTCTAAGGATTGTACCAGTTACTTTTCCATAATCACACATAACATGTGAGTTAAGGAAAGTGCCATTTGGAAACTGACACACAGTGACACTAATAGACTCATTATTTTAATGAGATTTATTTCTTTTATGCTAAATGGTCTAATTTGTAACTTAAAAGAGAAGCTTCTTTAATTAGAATTAATACTTTCACTCATGAGTTGGTCTGTGGTTCAGATTTGACTTGGGAGAAGATGGAATTATGTCCTTAATGGCTGTGTATTAAAGCTACTACTAAGCAATAATTTGTACTTTATGAAGAAGATTTTGCTTTGGCTGAGGTAAAGCAGAGAGTACTTCATCTTAAATTTTATAAGAAGCCAGAATCTTATATCATCTTAAAAAAGTGAATGCAGTGATGTAATATTTTAGAAAAGAAACTTGAAGTTTAATATCTGGCACACACTGAACACTAAAAAAATTATTTTTTTATTTGAGCTTTGCAAAAGATTGTTTCCTGATGCTGGCATAATGGGAAACAAACTAGTGAAAAAAAAAAGAGTAATGAAGTTTTTATTTTCATATAATTTGTATCAGAGAGGAGAAAATTGCATGCTTGATTGTATTAGAAATTTTTTTGTAATGGGTATCATGGAATGATTGCAAAATGCTATGAGAACTTAAAAAGTGTGAGTGTGTTTCCATTTTGTAGTATCCAGGAATATTCATTTGGTAATATTTGTGTAGATGCACTTATATCTGATACAAGTTAGAGGTACCAATTCTGAATCTTTTCTAGGGTATATATTGATATTTCCCACACTCTATACTGCAACTTATTTTTCTATGCTGCTAAAAAACTTATGTAAATGAATCTAACATAGAACTAGGTTGGAATGATTTTTTGGTGAGTCAGAGGAAGAAAAAAACTAGTATGCAGATTTTTCTGGTTTCTTTCAGAAAGATATTGGAAGAGGTTATATGATAGTGCTTTATGGGATTTCTCAAGGTTAGTTCAATTTGGTTAACACTTCTCCTTTCTCAAAAAAAAAAAAAAAGAAAAAATTTTTTTAAAAAAAAACCCTTTCCATTCCAGTAAAGTACAAATGTTTCTGGCATTTTTTTCATCAACATATTGTCCTCTTTACTCCTCATGTAATACACCTTTTCCTCATTATCATGTTTGGTTTCTTGACTAAGTCTGTGATTATTTAGATTTTAAACTGCTATAAAATATCAGACAAGTGCTATTACCTAATTGGCCATGTATTTAAACATGAATATTTGAGAAATATTTGTCCTGTCATTGAAATAAATATTTTAGGGACCATTTGTGACAAATATATGTTATAATAAAATGAGGTAATCCAATTGAAACATCTTGAACAATCCTTATGAATCTCTGAAAGAGGTATTAATGTCAGCATTTTAAAGATGAAACTGAGACCCAGAGAGATTAACTTTCTTGTTTACATTTATAAAGTTAATAAATGACAATGTTCTAGCTGAATCTAAAGTCCTTTTTTCCTTTCTACTTAGCTTTAGTCCTTGATTTAGTTCCTAATATTATAACTACTTATGGAACCACATAGTTTCAGAAAGTTGGAAATGCTCTGCTGACGATTTCCCTTTGAATATTTATTCCCACAAACTTAGAAGCAGTGGGCTAAAGATTAACTTTTCCCATCATTTTAAAAACTCAACTTTCAATGTAATGCTGCACCCAGAATAAGTGGAACAGATGTGCTTTGATCATTAAATATGTTTCTTTGAAGATATAAAGTAAGAGGAGGATGACTCCTTCAGGCAAAGAACTTTATCCTACAGTTTGAATGTAGCTGAGCAGATTGGGCCAAACACAATGTAGGCTTAAAGTGTTCATATCGAGACTTCTACTGCACATTTCACATGTGACTTCCTCAATCATCTCTGCTGCCTTCAGTCTATCCGTCAGTAATTGTGTGTGTAAAGAAAGTCTTTATCCCATCAGGGGACTAAATATATTAGGTGAGGCTGAACATGCACACAAATAGTTATAAGGCAAGATGTAAAATGTGCCTTAGGAGGTAAACAAGACTATGAGAAACAGGAGAAGGAATCATAGACCAGATATCCTTAAGTCTTATTTGCCTATAAATGCCATTGGGGTGGGGACCATGTCTGCTAATGACCACCGCATACAAGCACTGTTCCTAGTGCATAGGACATACATTATATAAAATCATGCATATATATATATACACACACATACACACACACACATATATATATAATGCATCTGTAGCCTATTCTGTGTGCCTGTAATATTTAGGAAAGTGAAGAAAGTCAGCTTTGTAGTCAACAAATCAAGTACACAGTCAGCTGCAAAATGCCCCCTCCCTCCCTCCCTCCCTCCCTCCCTCCCT
>JAGFMF010011586.1:3678759-3693558 GCA_019455555.1 Galemys pyrenaicus | reverse complement strand
TCCTTCCTTCCTTCCTTCCTTCCTTCCCTAAAGTTTTCATTTCTACTCTTCCCTGTGGTTCTAGTGTCCCAAAGGAAGTCTTCATGATTTACCGCTTCTCTTCTACCACCAATGTATTTCTTGATTTATAATAATTAACAGTGCCTTTAGCCAATTGAACATGTTGCATTGAAAAGTTACCAATAACTGCAAAACTGGAAAATCTAGTAACTTCCTAGCGGATGTCATCTCATGTAATCTTTTAGTATCATATGGAATTGTTGAACACCATTTTCCCTAAACTGTTTTGCTGATATCTTTCCCACTCATCTTTCTTGGACAGTTAGAAATATTTTCCTTCCCCTCAAGTCTTCCAATAATCTCTGCTTATTGAATTCAGTCTCTTCAATATCTTTTATCCTAATATTGATGATTTACAATGTCCTTACTACTAAAAATTAGGTTATTTAAAATAATTTTCAGAAATGAAATTTTCAATCTATCTTTAAAATCAAAACTGGTTCATCTTCACACCCCTAATTCTATCCCCCATAACCCATAGTTATTAAAAGATGACCTTTAAGATAATCACTGGTTGTTTTGGTGCATGAAATGTAGATTGAGTGCCTGGTGCCTCCCTGTATTTACCCCTGGGAAACACATTTACTTCTGACAATAGTAAGGCAAGAGGATCTTCTAAGGATCACATCACCTACATGACCTGGACCCAGGGCTTAACCTTTTATTGTTTCATGATTTGCTCCAAGCAGAGATGCAAACTAGCAAATGAAATGAAAGAGAGAATTTGGATTGACACCTTTTTAATTTACTATCACAGCTTCTGATTCAACAGGGAAAGTGCATGTTGTTCCACATTAGACATTCTCAAACATATGTACTTGGATTGGCTTATTTTCCTATTTAACTAATATGGGCTCCTTATTTAGGTGGTCAGATAATCTACTTATTTAAGCCTGTACTTATAAATCTTTTGATTATCATAATAGGGTCAATATTTTGTTGTGTTATAATACCACTTTAGCCCCTGTAGAGGCCTTTATGATCATAATGTAATATGTGCAAAATTTCATGCATTCATTTAAAAAAGTTTCTTTTTATTATATCTTGTAGACTTCAGTAACCATAATTTCAGCTTAATCTCTTTTTAATCACTCTTAAAATTTTATTCTTTTTTAGTATTAATTTATCTCAGATTGTTGTCTGACTACTAGTAGTGTATAATTTAAACTGGAGCATAGTTATTTTTATTACTATTTTAAGTCATCATTATCTTATACTTTCTAATAATTATTGAAAATATTACATATAGCTAAATATTTGACTCACTTTGCCCATAGTATAGAGGTATATATAAAACAAAAGTTCTTTTACTTAAATGATTTAGAGTTCTAAAACCAAATTTTAATAATGTAATTTTTTTTTAGAAATACAAAGATGATTTTAGAATCAAAAGATTTTTCAAGGATTTAACTTGAAAAGGGTGCAGATAGAACATATAAATATTAATGCTGTATTGCTCTTAGTATCTTACATCTAGACTTTTTAATATTAGTTTAGAAAGCTAACTGAAGGATTTGCAAAGAGAAAAGATTAACCCAGCAAAGAAGAAGGAGACCAAGATAAATGGAGAAGCAAGACATATTTAATCAAGGAGAGTAATGTTTTTCAAGAAGGATTTATTTAATTTCCATTATCCTATTACCTCTATCACAGTTTTGGTTAGAGATGGAGTTTATTCTGTAGTGGAATAAGAATCAGATTTAGAGGAAGTTACTTTCCTGATGAATGACTTACAGCCACCAAGATTATACATACAATAGCATCTTATGCTCAAATGTAAATGATTCATCTCTTGAGCTATATGTAAGGTGATCTTTTTAGAGACTTAATATTTTGGGTTCACAGAGATACTTCATAAAAAAGTACGTGTATAATGTCCTTGATGTACACTGAAGCTAACAAAATTCAGAATTTCTTTTCTATATTATAGAAATAACAAAATTGCTTGATAGCATGTTTTCAACTGACATAGTTTTTATTCATTAAAAAATGAATACAATTATTCATTAATTGTAAGAATATAAGTTCTCCTATATCACACAATTGTTTAGATAAAATTGCATGTTTCTTTAAAATTTTTGTATCATCTTACTTTACTTGGCAATGCTAAGCAAGACACTGAAACTTAAAATATTTTCCAAGAGAAATCAAAGTCAGTTTCCAGCAGAGAAAATACTAGATTTGGGTTAAGGAAGCAAATGGACATTTTTGATCTTTAAATTTCCCCCTGCAGGTGATTACAGTTCAATCCATGGTTTAAGCCTCTGGAAAGTATATTAAAATGAAGATTCTCATTTTGACTAGTAAAGCGAATACTTTGCATAACATATGCTGCCCCAGGTATCAATACTATTTTTGCAGGAAGAAAGTGTTGGCACTTTTGCTTTTGAGCCAAAGTTTTTCAAAACAGAATTTTTCAAATGAATATAAAGTTTACTTTGATATAAGGAGAGCTTCTTAAATGTACAGATAAATGGAGAAAGCTTTCTATTGAGGCACATGTTTTAAAAAATTTACCAAATTGTTGGACCAAATTTAGACTCCCATAGACATAGAACTTACTACATAATCATACCAAATACTGAATCATATTGGTTAGACACAAAATGGAACTAATCAGGAATTGTTTCCCTGGTATTCTTAGCCTACATTTATTTCATTATAGACTTTTCTACAATTGTGCTGTGTTCAATGCTGTTCAGTGTGCTTTACTAGATCTTGTCTCCTTAGATTATCTCACTTGATCTGTTTTTTTTTTCTCAGAGTATAAAAAATAGTCCAGAATAAAATTCACTAAAATGTCCTTTTTTTTTTTTTTTGCATTGAGCAATCCTAATGCACAGTCAATTTATGTAAATCAAATAGTCTTTTCAATGCTGTGCTTTGCAGGGAACATTTCCTTCCTAGGATCTCCTTCACTGTCCTGTTTAATCCTTGGAAATGTTTCATTTTTCAAAAATGAATTCATGCATTCAGTATTCAAATATTTATTGGAGTCTAATTTAAAACAATTCACTGCTTTTCCATATATGGAATAGATGTGATATTGGGTGCAAATATGAATTTGGCCCTATAGGATGTTTGACCCTAAAGAATATAAAATGTGTTCTCTTTATCTCTGGAGTCAAAGGAAATAAACACAAGCATCTGTTATTTAATATGGAAAGATAACATAATGCTTAAACAAAATATTTAACATGCCATAAATATCTATTATTCAGCACAAATAAATTCAGGTTTCTGTATATTGTCAATGCTTCCATCAAACTTGCCTTTTTGTGAGGTTTTTTTTTTTGCTGTATAGTTATCAAAGACTTTTGTTTCTAATAACCAGTGCTAAAAATGGATGTCGAACTGAAGTTTCTTTGGCCTTCAATTTCTATGTTACCAACTCTTTATTTGATTAATGCAACTTGTAGTTTATGCCTAGTTCATATCTAAAATAATCTATCTAAATAATTAATATTTAAAATAATTCAAACTAATTATTTATTAGGTCACCCAAATATATGATACAATGACTCTTCAAACTGCTATTGCAAAGAGGAGGAGTGAAGTTCTCTATCACTGGGAATTTAGCCTAGAAGAAAAGGCTTGCATTAACTAGGGTCACTTGGTATATTGCTTAGTTAAAAGAAAAGGCATGGTTTGTTTGGTAATGATGGTAATAATTTTAATACAAGAATTGGATTTTTCCCACTCTAAAAACATCAATTTTTAAGTTCATATAAGGCACATACATAAAATGAAAGAAAAATAGTATGTAAGTAAAATCTATAGAAACTAGATAGGAGGGATTAATAAAGCTTTTTGGAGGTGCTAACATTTGACCCCACAGTAAGTGAGGTTTTGGATGTATGGAAATAAGAATGGAGAGCATTAAAACATGATATAAAAGGAATGGTTTGAATAAAGATTGAACTTGAAACAGAAAGACTGAAAATAAGAAGAGCAAGTTGCTTAATTCCTAGAGTATATGTTATATATAGTATTTAATGTGTATGTTCTTATAGATAGTTTAGGTATAAACTTTGTAGGGTATATAGTCTAGATTCAGTTATAGGCATTACAATCTACCATAGCTGGTTCAAGCAGAAAAGGAATTAAATAGGTACAGCATCATTGGGAAGTCTGGGGAAGATGCTCAGGGCTGACACCAGAATTAATTCATAATCCTGGAATCATACTGTAAAATTGGTTTAGCAAGTGAGCAAATGCCATGTTGGTCACCACAGGATACAACATTTCTTACTTTGACATAATTGGGCCAAAGATTGGTTAAAAAGGGACTGCCACTAAAGCTCAGCCTCCAAAAATAAGAATTGACTGGAAAGAAGAGATTCCTTAATAGCTGCAACATGCAGCTTTCATTGAGTCAGCTGCCTACAATTTAATATTCCCACTATCTCCTTTTAAGTTCTGAAAGTCTTGAAGTTAAATCATAAGAAGATACATCAGCAGCAAGAGTTTGAGGTATATGATCTTTCTGTTCTTGGTTTTGATAAGAATTAACACTTAAAAGTGGCTGAAGAAGCATTGATTTAGTCAATCTGTCATACCTTTTAAAGTAATATTAGGTGGTAAGGCTAAGACATTAGCTTTTGCTTGGTGTCCATTGGGAAATTATCAAAGATTTCTCACTAAATAAGGAACATACTGAAGTCTGGGAATTGACAGTATTAATCTGGTAGATGAAACCTAAAGTTTTAATAATTTATGACTCAAATTAATTATATAATATTCAAATAAAGTAAACATTTGGCATATTTGACATTAAAATAATAGAATAAGACACAAAGAAATGGAAGGACTTTCCCAGCTCATGTTTTGAAAGACTTAATATCACTAAAATGATAATCAGAATACCTGCACCCCTATGTTTATTGCAGCACTCTTTACAATAGGTAAGACCTGGAAACAACCTAAATGCCCAAAAACAGATGAGTGGATCGGGAAGCTGTGGTTCATACACATAATGGAATACTACACAGCAATCAAAAATGAAAAACTAGATGCATTCATAGGAATATGGATGGAACTGGAAGGGATTATGCTCAGTGAAATAAGTCAGAAGGCAAAAGAAAAATACCAAATGGTTCCTTCCCTAGGAGGAATGTAAGGGAACCAAATAAGGATCAAGGAAAGGAATAATAATAATAATAATAATAATAATAATAACAACAACAAGAAAGAAACAAAAACTGAAAATGAAAAGGACAAACTGGGGACACTTGGTGGGGAGGGAAGAAGGGAAGGGTGGAGGGCAGACGGGAGCATGGGGAACTGAGGTGATGGTGCACTGGTGATATGGTGATGGGGAATTTACGGGGATTACAATTGATGTCAAATATATGTAAATTAAAAATTTATATTAAAAAAAATAAGAAAAAGGGAATCACATGAAAAAAAAATGATCATCATACCCAAAGCAAAATACAGATCCAATGCAATCCCTGTTTCATTGGTATTCCTCAAAGAGATAGGGCAAACATAATTGAAATTTATACAGAACAACCAAAGACCCCAATTAGTCAAAGCAATCCTTACCTCAAAAGGCAGAATGAATGTATTGTACTCCCAGACTTCAAACTGTTCTCCAAAGTTATAATAATCAAATCAATGTGATACTGAAACAAAAACAGATGCACACTCAATAGAAAACACAGAGATCAATGGAATAGAATTGAGAGTTCAGAAATAGTCTACGCTTATATGGAAAGGTAGTCTGTGACAAAGGATCCAAGAGTATTCATCAGAGAATGGAATGCCTCTCCAACAAATAGTTTTGGGAAAAATAAAAAACCACGTGCAAAACAATGAAATTAGATCACTAATTCAAACCATATACAAAATTTAATTCAAAATGGGTTTCACACTTCAATGTAAGGCTTGAAATCATAAAATAAATAGAAGAAAGCATAAGCCATACATTCCATCACTAGATTTCAGTGACAGTCTTTGAATGGACCTGATGGGGATTATGTTAAGCAAAATAAACCAGAATGAGAATGATAAATACCAGATGGTTTCAATTTTCTTGTATTTGTCTCCCTCCTTATCTGGAAAGAAAAGAAGATGAAGAAAAACTTGAAAAGCAAGGAGAGCAACTTGAAAAGCACCTATATTTAGGGATTAGAACAATTTAGAGAAAATATAACACAAGAGATAAGAGAAGTAGGAGAATAGGGACCTCCTTGGTGGCACAATGGGTTCATCAATGCACTATGAAGCAAACCACAGCCACTGCAGCATGAGTTTGGAAAAAAAAGAATATAGTTTCCACTGTAGCCGCCAGCCAGGGAGGGGACCCACATGGTGCAACAGACCTCTCCTGCCTCACCCTCTGCTCCCCTCAGCAGTGTATTTCAGTAGAGCTGCCTGTTCTACTCCCCACTCTGTCTCTGGTGGATCCTCTCAACTCCCGCAATTCTGGCCTGTAACCCCAGCTCTTGTATGCATAAATAAATAAACCCTTTTTTAAAAAAGAATTAGGAGACTCAATCAGTATGGAAAATTACAGAGACAGAAAAACTGTATCAAGAAGAGGATGATCACTAGTGATAAATGCTATAGAGTTCAGTGAAATTAACTTCTGAGAATTGACAATTGCATAAAAGGAAAATTTAATTATTTCAAATTATGAACTTCATTTTATTTCTTTTTTTAACTGAGGTAAAATTTGCTTACAATGCTGTATATAATTTAGAATTATTGGATCACACCCTTCAAGTGTGTATTAGCACAACCACGACCACTATTGTACTCCATTGAGTCCATTCTCTGCTCTCTCCATTCCTGCTGACCCTTCTAGTAGCTTCAATTCTATGGTCAGATTTCTAGGGTTTGTTTTTGGTTTGGTTTATTTGATGCTTTGTTTTGTGACTCTATATTCCATACAAAAGTGATACTATCCTGTATTTTCTCTCTCCTTCTAACTTATTTAGCTAAGCACAATTCCCTCCAGTGCTATCCTTATTGTCACAAATGGCAATAGTTCATCTATTTTCTGTGTTAAATGAGTAGTATTCCATTGTGTATATACACCACATCTTTCTAAATCATTCATCTCTCTTTGAGAATTTATGTTGTTTCCATAACTTGACTATTGTAAATAGTGCTACAGTGAAAATAGGAGTACATATATACTTTTAAATTAGTGTTCTTGCTTTCTTCAAGTAGATACATAGGAGTAGCATTGATGATCATTTGATAAATGTACTTTTAATATTTTGAGAGATTGTCATATTGTTTTTCATAGGGACAGGACAGTCTATATTCTCATCAATAGTGTAGGAGGATTCCTTTTTTTCCACATCCTCACTAGCACTTTTTTTCTGGTCTTTTTGATAAGAGCCATTCTCACAGGTGTGGTTTTAATTTCCATTTTCTTGATCATAAGTGACGATGAGCATTTTTATTAAAGATTTTATTTATTCATGCATACACGAGCTGGGGCACAGGCAAGAGGTACAAGGGATGAGAGGATTCACCAGAGACAAAGCAGGGAGCAGAACAGGCAGATCAACTGAAATACACTGCTGAGGGGAGCAGTGAGTGAGGCAGGAGAGGTCTGCTGTGCCATGTGGGTCCTCACTGGCCAGGGATCAAACTCATGCTACAGTGGATGTGGAACCTCTACAGTGTGGTGCTCAACCCCTTGTGCCACCAGGGAGGCCCAACGATGAGCATTTTTTAACATGCCTGTTGGGCATCTATATATCTTTTTTGGAGAAGTATTTATTTCTTCTGCTGATTTTTTCATTTGATTATTTGTTTTCCTTTTGATATACTGTATCAGTTCTTTGCTAGATTATTGTTAAATACATTTCAGATTTATTTGTATTTTACCAGTTTTTCACTAATGTCCATTTCAGGACAAAGGCATGGTATCACATTGAATTTATTATCAAGCTTCTTTAGTCTTCTTGGGACCATGACAGTTTCTCAGTGTTGCTTGATAGTTTTGAGGAGTACTTGCACAACATTTTATAGAATGTCCTCAATATGTGTTTATCTGAAGTTTTTCTCTTGATTACATGAGGACTAATGGTTTCTAAAAATAATACTACAAAGGTCAAATGTCCTTCATATCAGGAGACACATTATCTACATCATAACCCTGCTGACTTTAACGTCACCAGTTGGACCAGATAATGTTTCTCCATAGTAAAGTTACTATTTTTTCCTTAACTTTGAAAGTGAATCAATAAATGTAGTTCATGCTTAGGTCAGATAATTAAGCCTCACCTATAAAAAACCTTTGTTTCTTCTTTCCCATTTATCCAGTTACTCAGTAATTTATTTATGTAAATATAGGATGTTTATTTATTATACACTTTGGGGTATAATGCCATAAATAACTCAGATTGTCCCGACACTTAGTATTGGAAATATTTTCACTTTGGTTTATGTGCCACTTTCACATAACACCATTTTTTTTTAGCACTTTCTTACTTCTTGTTACTTTACCATTTTTCCAGACTTATATTTTTCCTGTTCCAGTCATACAATAAATCATTACCCCAACAGACCAATAGAATATGAATTCTTTTTTTGGAGAATGGTTTTAGAGAATAAGATGTGAGCATGTGCTGGGTGCCATAGTCAGAAGCCAAGAAATACTGGACCAGGGACCCCAGGAATCTCTGTGAGGCACAGAGGTGAACCAGGAAGCCCGGGAGAAACAGGCCTGGCATTGCTGCTGCCCACACTTTGAACTGAGAGGGGGAGTCCAAACCTAGGTGTGTCTGGGTACACAGAGAGAGTGTGAGTTCTGGGTACCATAGCCAGAAGACAAGAAGCCCCCAGGAACCTCTGTGGTACAAAGAGAGGGAAAAACCAATGTGGTGGTGAAGGGACACTAGGATTAAAGTCTCCTGCAAAGACCACCAATAAGAGATAAATTACAGTATCTTCCTGACAAGATCCAGACAGTTTGGACAGAGGTGGTGCCCCAAAAGAAGCAGGGGGAAGGTAAGAGCAATAGGAAAAGGGGAGACAAGGAGATCAGCCAAAACTACAGGAAAGCAAGCAGTGCGATGCCCATACCTGAGACCAGAAGACCGTAGCCAGAGCCCAAGAAGGGCAACGTCTACTGCCAAAACTCAGCAGCCTCCAGCCACAGAGGCTGGACCTTGAGTAATACATCTACCTGCATCTCTCTGAGGCCCAGCTGCCTCCAGCCAAAACAACCAAAGCCTGAGCAGGGCAACAGACCCTCATTACCCTGGCCAAACAGCCCCAGTCTTAACATCCAGAGCCCAGAGAGGGAAACACCCACAACCAAAACCTTACAACCCCCAGTCAAGAGGGGTGGGGAAGCTAGGGACACCACCACCCACCCCTGGAAGCAGAGGAAATACAAAGGGTAGAGACCATCAGGGACAGAACTCACCAACATATCCACAACACCACTACCTCTGTGGGGTTTCAACACAGAGTACTATACGTGACCTGACTACCAGCTCACAATATCCCAGAAGGAACACCCTGAGGAAGATGCCTGCCAATTCCAGCAATACAGTGTCTCAGATAATATAGCAAATTAGAAAACAGAAATCAGGGAGAAGAAAAATATAAACAACCAACTAGGCCCCCAGGGGAATGTAACACCACAAAAAGAAAACCAAACATAAGAATCCAACAACAATGACATGAAAGAACTCTTCTGTCTACCATAAAAAGAATTTGAGATCATCATGATTAATAAACTGAAAGAATACCAAAAGAAATAAGATGATATGATAAAAAGAATTAATGAACTATAGAATGGAAATGAGTCCCTAAAGAAGGAAATGAAAGAAATACAGGAAATAAAGAGAATAATGAAAGAGACAAACAATGATGGAAAAGCAATGAAAACAGAATGGATTAAATTGAAGAAAGAAGTAATACTCTTCAAGATACAGACATAAAAAGAATCAAAACAGAAAAGGAAAGAGAAATGCAAAGGAAAAAGAATGAAGACACACTTTTGAGAACTTGCTGACACCATTTCCTTTTGAGGAAAGTAAATATAAGAATTATAGGAATCCAGAGGGGGAGGATAAAGACAAAGGCAACAAAAACTTATTCAAAGAGATAATAGAGAATTTTCCAAGCTTAAAAAAAGAGATGAAAATAGAAAGACAAGAAGCAAGATAAACACTAAATTTATATAATGGAAAGAGAACTACAGCAAAACACATACTAGTAAAACTCCCGAGAATCTAAGACAAGGAGAGAATAATGAAGCTGACAAGGGGGAAGAAACAGGTAACTTATAAAGGAAAGCTAATCAGGTTAGCATCAGACTTCTCTGAAGAAATACTATGGGCAAGGAGAGTTCAAACAACTTCAAGACAACAAATGCGAACCAAGAAAGCTTTATCCTGCAAAGCTTTCCTTCACATATGAAGAAAAAAATATGGATCTTCCAGGCAAACAGAAACTCCAGAAATTCAGCATGACAAAGCCCCCACTCCAAAAAATACTATTAGACGTACTGAAACCAAAATAAACAGAATAATGAACAAAAGGAATAGTATAAGGCAAGGGGAAACAAATCACAAAAGACAAAATGGCAAATACAGATACCAGCATAACAATTTTAACTCTAAATATAAATGGACTAAACAATAAAAAGATACAGAGTAGCAGTCTGGATTAAAAATCAAAATGCAACCTTCTGCTGTCTCTAGGAAATACATCTAAACACAATAGATAACATAGACTGAAAGTAAAAGGTTGGAAAACAGTCCTACAAGCTAATGGACCACCAACAACAAAAAAACAGGAACAGCTATACTTACATCAGATGAAATAAATTTGAAACTAAAAAAGGTAAAAGTGACAAAGATGGACACTACATTATGGTGAAGAGGATAGTACATCAAGAAGACATAACTCATCAATATATATGCACCAAATTAAGGAGCACCAAAATATATCAGACAATTATTATCAGCTCTGAAAACAAACATTAGAGAAAATACATATGTAATAGGAGATTTCAACGCCTCACTCTCACACATGGACAGATCAACAAAACAAAAATAAACAAAGATATCAGAGCCCTAAGTAAAGACTTACAACTCATGAGCTTAACGGACTTCTATAGGATACTGCGCCAAAAAAAATCAGACACATTTTTCTCAAGAGCTCATAGATTTTTCCAAAATCAACCACATATTGGGCCACAAAACTAACATCAACAGATACAGAAAGAACAAAACCATTCCAACTATATTCTCTGATCATAAAGACATCAAACTAGAAATAAATCATGAAAAGAAAACAAGAGACCGACCCACTTCATGGAAATTGAAACTACTAGAAGACCAATGGATTATAGAGGAGATCACAGAGTAAATTAAAAAATAGTTTGAACTGAATGACAATAAGGTCAGCACACTCCAGAATGTATGGGACACAGCAAAAGCAGTAATAAGAGGGAATTTCATAGCAATACAGGCCCACATCAATAAACAAGACTCAAAGAAACAACCTAATCTCCCATCTCAATGAACTAGAAAAAGGACAACAGGAATCCAAAAATCAATAGAAGAAAGAAAATAATAAAAATTAAAGCAGCAATAAGTGAAATAGAAATAAAAATAATCTAAAAGATCAATGAAACCAAAAGTTGGCTCTTTGAAAAAATAAACAGACAAACTTCTAGTTAGACTAACAAAGAAAAAAAGGGAGAAAACACAAATAAATAGGATCAGAAACTAGAGGGGAAACCACAACAGACTCAGTAGAAATCAAAAGAATAATCAGAGATTATGATTAACAATTATATGCTAACCATCTCAACAATGTAGAAGAGATGGACAAGTTCCTAGAATGATATAACCATCCAAAGCTAGATAAAGAAGAAATAGAACACTTAAACAGTCCAATAACAAGCAGTGAAACTGAAGCAGTAATCAAAACACTCCCCCAAAACAAAAGCCCAGGATCAAATGGCTTCACAAATGAATTCTACCAATGCTCAGAAATGAGCTAGTAATTATTCTATACAAACTCTTTCAAAAAATTGAGAAAGAAGAATACTACCAAATACAGTCTATGAAGCTAACATTACACTAATACAAAACCAAACAAAGAAAACACACAAAAAGAGAACTACAGGCTAATCTCTCTAATAAACACTGATGCAAAAATCCTTAATAAAATCCTTGCCAACAGAATCCAACAATGCATCAAAAGGATAATACACCATGATCAAGTGGGATTTATCCCAGGGGCACAAGGGCACAAGGATGATTCAACATCCAAAAATCAATTAATGTAATCCAACACATCAACAAAAGGAAGAACAAAAGCCATATGATCATATCAATAGATGCAGAGACATCTTCTTTGACAAAGTCCAACACCCATTCATGATGAAGGCCCTTGAAATCCTGGGAATAGAAGGATAATACTTCAACATAATAAAAGCTATAATGACAAACCCACAGCCAATATTTTTCTTAATGGTGAAAAACTGAAAGCATTTCCTCTAAGATCAGGAACAAGACAAGGATGTCCACTATTACCACTACTATTCAATATAGTACTGGAAGTCCCAACCAGAGCAATAAGACAGGAAAAAGACATACAATGAATTCAAATAAGGAAAGAAGAAGTAAAACTATCACTATTTACAGATGATATGATAATATACTTGGGAAACCCTAAAAGCACTACAGAAAAACCTAATTAAAACAATGAACCAGTTTAGCAAAGTTGCAGGATACAAAATCAATGAACAAAAGTCAGTAGCATTCCTATATACAAACAACCGATCTGAAGAAGAAATCAAGAAAACTATCCCTTTTACAATTGAAATAACAACAACAAAAAATCAAACATTTGGGAATAAACCTAACGAAGTGAGAGACCTATCTAGAGAAGACTATAAAACATTGTTAAAATAAATAGAAGACAAAGAAATGGAAAGGCATTTCCTGTTCATGGATTGGAAAAATCAACATCATTTAAATTGCCATCCTACTAAAACCAATTTACAGATTCAATGCTACTCCAATAAAAATTTCAATGACATTCTTCAAGGAAATAGAACAAATATTGATGAAATTCACATGGAGCCACAAAAAACCTTGACTAGCCAAAGTTCGCCTGACTAAAAACAAGGAGAATGCAGGTATCACATTCCCAGACTTAAAACTTTACTACAAAACCATAATAATTAAAACAATATGGTATTGGAACAGACAGACACATAGACCAATGGAACTAAATAGAAAGCCCACAGTAAGACCAGACAGTTATGGACACCTGATCTTTGACAAAGGAGCAAAGAATATGCAATGAAACAAGGACAGATTATTCAATAAAAGGTGTTGGGAAAACTGGACCACTACTTGCAAAAAAATGAAACTAGACCACTAACTCACACCATGTACAAAAATCAACTCAAAATAGATAAAAGAACTGAATGAAAGACCTGAAACCATAAAATATATAGAAGAAAACATAGCTAAAACTTTATAAGACATACATCTCAACAATGTCTATAAAGAAGCATCCCCCAAAGCAAAGAAAATGAAAGATGATAAACAGCTGGGCATATATCAAGTTAAAAAGCTTCTGCACAGCAAAAGAAGCATTAACCAAAACAAAAAGATGCCCACTGATTGGGAAAAATATTTTGCATGCCACACAACTGATTAGGGAGTGATAACAAAGATATACAAAGTATTTACCAGAATCAAGAAAAACAAAGTAAACAATCCAATTAAAAAATGGGCAGAACTGAGAAGACAATTTTCCAAAGAGGAAATGCAACTGGCTAACAGGAACATGAGAAAATGTTCCAACATTCCTCATAATCAGAGAAATGAAAATTTGAACCATAATGAGATACTGCCTTACACCAGTAAGAATGGCACATATTAAAAAAACTAGCAACAACAAATGCTAGCAAGGATGTGCAGTAAAAGGAACTCTACTACACTGCTGGTAGAATGCAAATTAATACAATGACTATGAAAAGCTTTATGGAGGTTCCTCAGTCTGCTAAAACTGGAACTACCATATGACCCAGCAATCCCACTCCTAGGGACTATCTAAAGGATACAAAAATACTTATTCAAAAGAATACCTGTACCCCTTTGTTTATTGCGGCACTATTTATAATTGGTAAGACTTGGAAACAACCTAAATGCCCAAAAATAGGTGATTGGATCAAGAAGAGGTGGTACATATACACAATGGAATACTACTCAGCAATCAAAAAGAATAAACTAGAGTCATTTGTAGAAGCATGGAAGGAGCTAGAAGGGATTATGCTCAGTGAAATAAGTCAGAGGCAAAAGAAAAATACTGGATAGTTTCACTTCTAGGAGGAATATAAGGAAACCAAATAAGGGACCAAGGAAAAGAATTATAACAATAAAATAAAACAAATTAAACAAAACAAAAAAACACAATAACAATAAAAAATCACAACTAAACAAAAACAAAAAGACAAGGACAAATCAGAAGCACTTTGTGTTGGGGGAGGGAATGGGATGAGGGCCCAAAGAGCATGAGGGACTGAGGTGATGGTGCACTGGTGAAATGGTGGTGGGACTACCATGGGGATCACAATTTATGTAAAATATATATAAATTTAAAAAATGACATAATAAGATAATAACACTACATGTCTATTTTTTTCTTTTTTTATTAAAATATTTTAAAATTTACATATACTTGCCATTAATTGTAATCCCCATGTATTCCCCATCACCATCTCACCAGTGCACC
>JAGFMF010011586.1:3623165-3678709 GCA_019455555.1 Galemys pyrenaicus | reverse complement strand
CGATCCACTCATCTGTTTTTGGGCATTTAGGTTGTTTCCAGGTCTTCCCTATTGTAAAGAGTGCTGCTATAAACATAGGGGTGCAGGTGTTCTTTTGAAAATACACTGGTATTTGTGTCTTTTGTTATTTTTATCAATGTTTTCCACTCACTGCATCTTCATATTGAATCATGTTATTAATCTATTTTCAAGTACTTTGGGCTCTTCTCTCCTTTTTATTCTTCTGCTAATCTTTTCTTTCTCCAGAGATCTCAGATTATATACTGAGAATTCCAATCCAAACTTCTAAAAAGTCTATTTTTCTATAAATTTTACTTATCTACTCAGAGTTTATTCAATTATTCAATTTAAGAAATAATTCAATTCAAGAGATTCAATTTAAGAATAGCTCCCTTTTTCTTTACTTGAATATTACTATTATGAATGCTTTAAAAATCCTCGGTTGTCATTTCCCACATCTGAATCATCTTGAGATTTACCCCTGTTGACTATATTTTTCTTAAAGATAAACAATATTTTCTTATATTGTTTCAATGACTAGGCTGCTTACATTGTATTCTAGGCATTGCAAGTCCATACTGTAGAAATACAAATCTGTTATAGTCCATTGGCAATACTGATTTCTTTCTTTTCTCCAACTCTTTTTAAATTTGTAATTGAACTTGTCTAGACCCAAACTATTTGTAGTTGTATTTCTTGCATTGGGCAGCACCTGAAAGTCCAGTTGTTTTTGAATCTTACCATGTTCTGACCTGTGCCTGTCATATGTACCTGTGATTCGGAGAGTAGTCATTGGGCAGACTTTCTGTGTAGTTTGGAACTGTTCATGAATGACCTTCTCCTTTCTTAGATTTGCCTTCTCTAGTTCTTCGAAACTGGATTGTAAGTGCTCTAGTTTTAAAAAAATAGCTTCCTCAGATGGTGTTGATAAGGTAAAATTCAGTTAAAAATTCCTAAAAATAATCTGAAAATTATCACCTTGTGAAACTTTTTTAGTTAGAATCTCTTTCTGAATCTGTGTGAATTTTAATATTTGTGAATTTTAGAATCTGTGTCACACTTTAGTATTTCAGATGATTGTTTCTTTACTGCTTTGATTAGAATCATAGATATTTTAAGGATATGTTTGTCTGATATGATCATGCCTGAGGCAAAAAGATTAAAATGACAAAATTTTACGACAGATATATTGAGTTTTGGGATATCTAGGAAAATCATCAAACTTTACTTCACAGTCAAGGTATCATATACCAAAATTACTGATTTATACTTAGAAAATCAGAAAATATAATAAATTTTGTGGAGTTGACTAGTGAAACTCCCTAACAATGCAAACCACTAATACGATGGCAGAAATTTCAAATTATAACTAAATAGGACTACATAAATGTAAATATATCCAAATAAACCAATATAATTTTATTGCATATTTTCTCTATTTTACTTCCTAGCTATGAAAATTGGAAAATGCATGATTGCCTGTTAATTATGCCTATTTTTTATACACCAAAAGTCATGTTCATGAACAGCATTGCCTTAGAAAACTGAAAAGTTAAATTTGTAGCTTCCTTGCCAGATGCTCTAAATATGGACATTGCCAGCACTGTTTTTTTCTTTTCATAATAGAATCTAGCTTTTATTAATAAAAATGTATTCTTCTAAAATACTTGCTTAAATTTAGAAACTTTGTCCAAGCAAAGGAAATATCAGTTTACACGCCACAAGAAAAACAATTCAGACTACAATTTCACCACGTTAATTTTTAAGACTGACAATATTGTAGCTTTAAAAACAAATTCCGTTTTTCTTAAAGTTTAATTAGGACAATATTGTTGCTTATATATTGATATCAATATGAAAAAATTGAAGTTTGTATTTTTTACTTTCTTTTCCTATCAAAGAAATTAATCATTGATAATAGTAGAAAATCATTTTTCTTTATTTTGCAAAATGCAAATTTTGTCTGTTAATTATCATTATGTATAATGTTACTTGAAATATTGGTACTTTCCATTTATTGTGGTTTATATTTTACTAATTTAATTATCATCATTCATATAACATTGTAGCTATGTTTACTAAACTAATTACATAGGACAGTTTTACATTGTAATGTTTCCCTCTTTCATATTATCAAAAGCATGTGACAAAGAAACTGAGTACTTTCACACATTTTTTTTCCCCCTGTGGAGCACAAGAGAACATTTTCTACATGTTCTTAAAACTGCTGTTAAATATCCATTAGTGTTCTTAGCCCATGCAGTTAATGAACTTCAGAGAGAGACAAAATAACAACTTTAGCAACTCATGGTTTTGACCTCTTAAAATTTCATTTAATTTTCTCTTTAAGGAATCCAATTTTCCCATTTAAATCCTGCCTAATATTGATTGTCTGATATTTGATGCTTTTTTATTTAAATAAACCTGTTTTCTTATTTAGAAAGTAGAACAAGTTTTAATAGAACTAATTGCTTAAGTCTGCATTCTAGTTCCCATCATTTATTAATTATTCATCCATAAGTAATTACCTCAACTTTCTCAACTGTTAAATGGAGCTAATATTTAAAAAAAAAAAAGATTAAATGAGATATTTCCTGGAGAGAAAACAGAGTGACACCTGCTATACAGTAGGCATCCCACAGCATTGTGAACTTATTCCATGTATTATGATCTATCACAATAGTATATGACATGCTTTTATATAACATTAACTATAACATTACCTATGTAGCATTCATACGGTGTAAGGACCTTTATCTGAATGTCAAATTACTTCTATGTATGTTTTTTGCTATGTTTCTTACACATGTTTATTGTCCAGGTCATAATCCCTAATGGAGAATTGAAATCTAAAAGCACAGAGGGTATCTTTTTTAAAATGAACTATATTTCCTTATGATAAAAGAAATTATTGTAGGAAAAGAAAATAGCCTCTTCAGTGAGATTTTCTTTCTCCTACATATCTTACAATATTTCTGATTTTTAATGCTTGTAATATACTTCCAAACTCTGCTTTGCAATATACCAAGCAATTTCTCTGCCTTTTTAAGTAATTTTTAAAACTCTTCTCAATAACATTGCTCTCACCTAGACACAATCTACTTCATCTATAAAATAGTGATAAATGAGTAGAGCAATGACCTTTTATAATGAGAAATATCACAGGACTGCCTTTCTCACAGTATTTCAAATGCATTTCCTCCCAAAAGATCACAAGAAACTGCTGTTAATGCTCCTCTGTCTCTGTAAAATTGGTCAGTTCTGGAATTGCATGCTGATTCATGTGTATAACCAGATGGGATATAATTTATCATATTTTATTCAAATAAACAAAGGCTTTGAAAATCTGTTGATTATTTAGGTACACAGAATAATAAAAAATGTAGATATTGCTTTATCATATTTTTAATCCTAGTCAATACTTCCTTATATATGTAAATCTCTGAGTTCTACTTCCATCTTAACTATTCTAAGAGTAGAGTAATAAAAATATTATAATGAATTGTGCTTTTGACAAAGTGAGCTTTCGTCCTGACAAGCATAAAAGTGGCACTAGCTTTTTTTAAAAAAAAGATATATTTATTTATGTATACAAGAATTGCCAGAGGTGTGTGTGTGGGGGTAGAGGGTAAGAGGATTCACCAGAGACAGAGTGAGGAAAAGAACAGGTAGAATGACTGAAGTATATTGCTGAGGGGAGTAGTGGGCAAGGCAGGAGAGGTCTGCTGCACCATGTGGGTCACCCCCTGGCTAGGGATCAAACTTGTGCTGCAGTGGTTGCAGATTCTTCACCCTTTGTGCCACCAGAGAGGCCTTAAATTTCAATTTTATCTTATTGATGAACCCAGACAAAACTGAAATTTCTGGATTAAATAAGATAATTAGAAGTTGTTCAGATATTCTTGAAAGAACTAATGCTTCTTCAGACATGTAGAACAAATAGAGGTTAACTTCACTCTTTTAGGAAAGAAGTTAACCCTATAATTTTTGTTAGTTATTCTTTGTAATATTGAGAATGAATTGTGCAAAAGTGTCTGTGATAGATGCCATGGCAATATGTACAAGTTTTGGAATAGCACTAAATTCTTATCAGCAATCTGGAAAGAAATAATGCTACTACCATAATAATAATAATAATAATAATAATAATAATATGTTGTGTTTGAAGCACTCAATTTGAAGAAAGAAAGCTTCTTCTGATTAGAGAAGAAGACAGAGAAAAAGCAACTTTTGAGGTTGGAATAAGACTTTGATAAGGTATAAGAAAGCTGTATGCAAACTGATAATATAACAGAAACAAAGCAGTTGTATATAAAGAGGTGGATGAGGGCAAAGCTCACCATATTACAATATATGTGAAACTGGCTATTGGTGGAGGCAAATGTCTCAAAAGAATGTATGTGGTTCCTAGTCTCTTGATATCACACTGAAAGGGATCTTTGTCAAAGACAGGTAGATATACTGTGATTGTGCTTCAGGAAAGAGTTCCTATTTCCTCGACTGTTCCACTTACTTTGAATATAAGCATAAGAATAACCTGATAAGTATTTGAATATGTAGCAGGAGCTCATCCATCAAGAATCTGAGATTATACATCAGTAATTTCTGTAATCAATGGGAAAGACATCAGTGCAGATTTGAGATTTGGGGAACTTTGGGATATTGTTGTTCTTCCCATGGGTGGGAGGGTTTGACTACACTATGGGACATTAATATTTGGATTACACGTCTCATGCTGGAAGATGAGAAAATTTGAGTTTCTGCTAATCCATTACTAAGCAAACTAGAGATATTTGTTTTGTGGTATTTGTTGTATAAAGCTATGATTTTAGGATAGTAAACAGTCCAGTCCATATGAAATTTTGCATATGAACATGAAAGTGGTAGGAACTAAATGATAATTTAAGAATGAATTGTGAATGGTAAGGAAGCTTTCCTGTTTTGAAATGAATTCAGATGACAACAAAAAGTCTTAATTGCTATTGAAAGGCTAAATTCAAAATGTTGCTTGGAAAATTAATGTAGCAGTGATGGGCAGTATGACTATTTATGAAACAATATGTGGAACCAGGAAACCTGCTTGGAAACTATTGGAGATGGTATATCCATAAAGTGTTATATCAAAAAAGTGATAATAGAAAATGGAAAAGAGATGAGTAAGAGGGAGATTATAAATAATAAAATTATAGACCATTCATACAAGGAAGTATAATTATCATTGAGTTATCAAACTTAAATTATAATTCAATTGAAAACTTTTTGATAAAAGTACATTACATTGATGAGAAGCCTCACTTTGAAGAGTAAGTTATGAAGCTAATGGCTCATATAGGAGACAAAATCCTGAAAACTCATGTTGTATAGATATGATAGATTAGAATTTAAGGTACAGATGTCTACCTATAGACAATGGCTTCATTCTTAAGATTCTACTTAAATCAGAGGTGTCCATCTTCATGAACATTAGCACTGATGGACTAAGATTGACAATAGGCTTGAAATTGATAATGGGAATAAGATCTTTAAAAATTATTTTAGAGTGAAGTGTAAATAATTCTGGGGCTCATTATCTAACTCCAGTTGAAGATGTGAAGATTCTGTGAGAGGGTAAAGGAAAATAGAGTGAGTTCACAGAAACTTTTAAGAGGTAGGTATTGTCTTTGATAGACATGTCACAGGCAGTGATGTCCAAGTTGGAAACTAGTTTTTCTCTGAAGATGTTCACCTGCCCCTCTTTAAGACCATGTGGACATTTCTTATGAATATCATCTTTATAACATAACCTCCAAAAATACCACTAGGTGGTTATCATAATAGAAAGAAATGCAGTATGAAGTCTTCAGTACTGGAAAAGGGAATTTTGAAAAGGAATATTAATAGAGTACTCACATAAGAAAAATCTGGCTTAAATTTCATATTTTTCTCAGCCTGGTTACGAGTACCTCTTTTAGCTTTCTTGCATCTTATATGAGTCAGTATTGTTAAAGGTAAAAGCAAATACTAAATAAGCCTGACTTTCAACCCTTGTTTTATCATGTAGCAATGTGTATCCTAAAGAAAATTAGATTTTTTAATATTTTCCTCCCAAAGTTTTGTGAAGAAAAAATTAGCTTATAAGAAGCATAGCTTAGAGACTGGCACATATTAAATACTTAGTAACTACTCATTTCCTTATAAATAATTAAGTTATTTTATCCTGCTCTATAGCCCTAGGATTCTGATGACCTTTGAATAACCAGACTTAACAAAGGAAAAGTTATCTTACATGCTATTGGGTTTGTGCTAATGAATGTATAGCCTTACTTCTCAGAAGGATCTCATGCTTATAAAGTAGTAATTCCCATGATGTAACCGATGTCAATTTATGAATTAATGAACTATGAATTAATAGGTTATATATAGATGACATTTACTAGAAGTAAAATATTTTATTATTGTGACATGAAAAATGGAGACTCAATCCCTATAACTTTCTTTTTATGACTCAGGTATTTAAAGTATGACCAAGTCCAGTTTATAAAAAAAAAAAAACCCTGATGAAGTAAAAATGCCATTAAAGTTAATGACTCTCAACCCCACTTAACAGATTTATATTACCTCCTGTTAACTGTTATTCTTTGTGATTATGATTGCTTCCTTGTCCACAGCACGTGAAGAGGAGAAAGTGACATATTTCTGATTTAGCATTCCAAATCTTCTGTCTTCTTTTGGAATTATATCACAAACTTTCTTTTGAAAAATACCCTTGTTTAGGATTATAATACATTATAATAAAACGTATTAGTTTTCTATCACTAAGTAACAAGTTACCACAGACATAGCAGCTTAAAAAACCAAATATTTCTTATCTTGCTATTTCCATTTGTCAAGAATGCAGGCAGAGATTAGCTATTGCTCTGCTCAGAGTTTTCAAGATTATGTTCAGGGTGTCATTGTATCTTATTTCCTTATGGAATCTAAGGATACTTTCACAATTTCATGCGGTTGTGGGTAGAATTCAGTTGCTTGCTGTTGTGGAACTCATGTTGCCTGGTTTCTTTAAAGGTAAGAAGAGAAGATTTTTCTTTTATTCATCTCTTACTTCTAGACCTTCTTTAATGAACTCATCTGATTAGACTAAGCCAACCAGGATAATCTCCTCTTTGATTCATTTAAATCAATTGATTAAGGACCTTAATTGTATCTGTAAAGTCCTCTGATTTTTTCCTAATAATATAATGTAATCATGGGAATGATATTGCAACACATTTACCTGATTCATTACTTAGAAGAAAATTACATTTGAACTAACTTAGGTTTAAAAGTTATTAATTCTTGTAACTAAACTAGAAAACTGGGAAGAGATGACTATATTTTCATTAGGGTGTCATCTTTCTATTTATATTCTCCTTCTGCTGTGTGTTTTTTACTTCAGGTTCTGAAAACAACTTATTTCTATTAGGCTTAAACCATGACCAGGGAAGCCTCTGAGCTGATGTGGTTTCAGACTTGGAAACTGAAAGCAAATGACCCTTTCTCCTTCCAGGTTGGAAAAATACAATGGTAATTTTAAAATTTAATCAATTACAAATCATGTGGCCATCTCATCAGAGTTAATTTATTGTTATTGGCAATCTCTACCAGTATCATTTAAAGAAAAAAAATAATTTTCTAAAAGAGGGACAGCTAACACTGCTATGTCCATTTTTTAAAGTTGGACCCTGATACTAAATTTTCTTAGAGTTGAAGAGGGAAAATTTGGAGTCAGAGTGCTTGGGAAAATAGAAAGGAATTTGTGTAGTAGAAAAAAATACAGTGTTTGTTGGTATAATTAGTGTAATATGAATAATTTGACAATGTTCATTTTTCTGAACTATACTGTGTACATATTTACATTTATTTGTGTCTTTTTAAAATTCTGTATCAGAAGTTTCAGTGTATAGATTTGAAAGATAATTTATTTCCTTTTTGATTTTTCCTTTGATCCATAATTGTTCAGGAGTATGCTGCTTTTAATTTCCACATTTAAATTTTTTTCATCTTTCCTCATGCTTCTGATTTCTACATCATACCATTGTCATCTGAAAATAGGCTTAATATAATTGCTTTCTTCTTAAATGTGTTGAGACTTGTTTTGTGACCATTCTTGGATATTGTTCCATGTGCACTTGTGAAGAATGTATATTCTTCTGCCATTGGGTGAAATATTCTGTCCATTTGCTTTATATTGTTATTTAATCCACTGTCTTGTGATTTGTTTGCTGTCTGGATAATCTATCCATTGTTGGGTGTGGTATATAGTGACTCCAAGTATTACTTTATTGCTGAGTTATGTCTCCTTTTATTTCCACTAGCATTTGTTTTACATGCTTATCTGTTCTAATGTTGAGTGAACCTGATTAACTTATGAGTGATTTTTTTTTTTCAAATAAACCCATAAAGATTTCAAACAAACAAACAAAAACCACCTCTCACTAGAGCATTGTTATTATTGTTTCTGTTTTACAGGACGTAAACCATAAATACAGTTCTTAGAATTGGAGTTCTGCTTGAATTAGACCCCAAACCTTGGTTTACTGTTAAAAGTTGAGGGGAATTGTTGTTAGTACCCTGTAACAGCCCTAACCTTGCCTCTTGCCTTGTTCTTGTCACCATTTTGCTCAACTAGCAGTGTAACTTTGGATATGTAAATTTTTGCAATCTCTCGACATACCCATGAAGGTTAAATTTTCCTTATGAACAGAGTGGTTCATCCATTCACTGATATTATATTTTTTCCAAAGGCTACTTCTAAGATAGTCCCATGAGTGCTATAGGTTTTCCTTTAGGACTCTTCTAAAATGCTAATTCCTGGGAAGATCTTTTCTGACCAGCCTAGCAAAGAACACAAATCATCCTCTACCCCTTTAGTCTGACCTGTTTTTCCATAACTCTTTTGTCTCTTCTGATTTTATATTCTATATTTCCTCATTTGTCTAAATCCATAGTAGAAGATGAGTTCTATAAGAGGAGAAATTTTTTTTTGTTGTTGTTGTCTTTCTGCTTAAAAATTGAACTTAAAAATTGAGGCTGAGATGGGATTGGTTATATGTTGTATAAAGTGACACCACATTAAAGAGATAATATTAGAACTGGAATTTCTTTTAAGGATTTGAAATTGAATTTTTCCTCTGCAAAGTTAGAGAAAACTTTTTCACACTAAAATAGTTATTAAATGATTTAACATGTTGCTTACTTAAATATCCTGTAAGAAGAGTGAGAGATAAACTATTCAAATATACTAGACTAATCATAAAATCAAATGCAACAGTCTCATTCTTTAGTTTTTGAGCCATTTCAAATACTCATAATTGATTGTTATGGAGGTTAATTACTGGATGTTAATGGATGCAGAAAATAACAGAAAAGTAGAAAATGTGGAGAAAGTGGTTTGAGTTTTAAAACTGACTTATTGTTTTTCTTCTAATTCCACTGATACCTTATTCAACTTATATAGCTGGGTACCTGAATATTTCTGGGTAATTTTCATCAGTCTTTGTTATGCTTTTCTTTTTTTTTGTTTTTTAGCTGAAGAAATAATGCATGTTTTTGTGACAAAGTGATTTAAAAAGTGAAAAAAATGAATAATTTTGTAAATTTATCTTATCCATTTGTACCCCAATTTATTCTATAACATACCTAATTTGTTTCTCTTTATTCTTCATGTCCTGAAACAATTATTTGCACATATATTTATAACAATGGAATTATACTGTGAATACTATTCTATAATTAGCTTTTGTTAGTTAATATTTTATGGTCATTCTTCTAATGCAGGGTATAAAACTATCTCCTTTTTAAAGTCATGCATTTTTTTTTCCTCATGGATTTGCTATAGTTTTAAAAAACTGTTCTCTCACTAATGGTTATTATAGCTGATTTTAGATTTTTGTCATCACAAAAATGCTTTAGTAATTACATTATGTATAGATGCCATACTGAAGTGAATGCTATATTATGTTGGAAGACCCACCAGGTTGCTGTGTTATATGGGATGTCAAAGTGATGTGCCATTTATCAAAATTTTATGTTCTGTACTTGTAATTATGAAGGATAGTCTTAAGTGTATAAACATATGAAATAGCTATTCAGAGTCAGTCATGTTTCCTTGAATATGTAGAATTTAGAGATTTATATTTTACAAGAAACTTCCTTGATAAATTACAATAAAATAAATTTTCCATGACTAAGAGATGACGGTGTAGGGCCTCCCTAGTGGCACAGCGGGTTGAGAGCCACACTGTGAAGCGCAAGTTTGATCCCCCCTCCAGGGAGGAGACCCACATGATGCCCAGACCTCTCCTGCCTCGCTCGTTGCTCCCCTCAGCAGTGTATTTCAGTCTATCTGCCTGTTCTGCTCCCCGCTCTATCTCCTCAGGTGAATCCTCTCACATCCCTGACTCTGGCCTTGTATGTATAAATAAATAAATCTTAAAAAAAAATAAAAGACTGGCCATAAAAATGTAAACATATAACTGTAGAATTACACCTATACTGGGTGGGTTAGGAGAACAGAATGGGATGCAAAATATAAATTCTGACATAATAGAGAGGACATGTCCAACCATATTTGTAGAAAGAGGGATGTTAAAGGAGTAACAAACATATTTAATTTTTTTAGTTCATTTGAGAAAAAAAATCTATTCTAACACACAAACACCAAACAAGAAGCTGTTTGGAACATTTTGCTAATAAAAGCTAAAAGAAAGACATATACGATGTGGAAGCAAAGGAAATTATTTGACAAGCTATAGCTTAAACCTAGTTGACTATTATTGGTTGTTCTTAGGCTTCAATTTTGCAACCTTGTGTCATATATGGAGTTAGATTTTAGTTTGCGTACATGGGCCACCAGGGCTTTAGAGCCACCTGAGTCTAACAGCTTTCTTGTTTAATTTAATAGGGATAAACAAGGAATGGAATAAGTAGTTTCTCAGATTGCTTCATTTCTAATAGCTAGAATTCAAAGAACATGATCTTAATATAACAGATCAGAAACAAGTATAAGCATCTTTAAAACTATAAATGTACTGAACTTAAAAAAAGTATTAATATATATTAATGAAAACTATAGAGAAAGAAGGGAGAGTAAATAGAGAATTTTAATATTGTTCACAATACAAACTAGTATTCTGTAGAAGAATAAAAGCATCATGCAAAATTATAAAACTAACAGACTTAAAATGACATCAGTGTTTCATAAATATGAGAATGACACACACATACAAAAAGAAGCAAAACAAATATCTTTGCCATTTAATAAATGTAAATTATCTCAACTCATCTATTAAATGGCAATTTTAGAATTGGTCACAAAAGACGGCAACTTTGGGATATATGATAGAACCATCTAAGATAAAAGTGAAAGCGGAGTTCATGATTTTAGTATCAAATAGAGGTTTCACAGCAATAAATGATAATTCAGCCTCTGCTAATGAAGAATTAATTTCTATTACAATTGCTATCCACTGTGAACAACAGAAAAAGTGTCAAAATATGTGAAATAATGATTTTTGGCAATGGACAATGGGAGAAAGGGCAGGGCTTGATATTTTAGAGAAGACAGACACATAATATGGACCCTAAATTTGATGTAGATTTTGGCTAGAGGTAATCAATCAATGCCAGGAGAACCAACACAAAACCCAGATGAACTGAAAAGACAGATCAAAATACTGGAAGGCTGAGAGTACTAGAATTTAAAACTTTAAATGAAAAGTGACAGGAGGAAGCCAAAGAAAGATAGGGAGAGGGAAAGAGAGCAAGAGTAGTAATGAGAGCAAAAATGAATAAGTGCCTGGTGGGCCTCCCTGGTGGCGCAGTGGGTTAAGCAACGCACTATGAAGCAGACCGCAGCCACTGCAGCATGAGTTCGATCCCTGCTGCCGGCCAGGGAGGGGACCCACATGGCGCGGCAGACCTCTCCTGCTGTGCCCGCTGCTCCCCTCAGCAGTGTACTTCAGTTGATCTACCTGTTCTGCTCCCTGCTCTCTGTGGTGAATCCTCTCACCACCCCCACCCCTGGCCTGTACCCCAGTGCTTGTATGCATGAATAAATAAATCTTAAAAGAAAAGTGCCTGGAATGGTAATATGTAAATAGCATGGTATCTTTTTCTAATTTTTAGTCTTTTAAAAGATTAATAGTAAGAATTCAGAGCTAAAAATGAAAAAAATGAACTGAAATTTTAAAGAATATTTAAATAATCTAAGTGAAGATAAGAAAAGGAAACAAAAATGAAAACAAATAATAAAATAACATAACAAGTACAACCTTAGAAATAATTGAAGAAAATATTCTAATCCGATGAAATGTCACTATGAAAATTTATAACAAATATTATGCATAATGATAAAATGGAATGTTTTTTAAGGTTGCATTATTATTATTATTATTTAGATTTATTTAATTGTATTTGACATCATTTGTAGTCCCCAGGGAGTTCCCACCACCATTTCACCTGTGCACCATCACCTCAGTACCTTGTGCTCTTTCTGCCCTCATCCCTGTCTCTACCCCCCTCCCCACCACCAATGATCCCTTTGGTTTACCTTTGACCTTTTGATCTTGTGTTTTTTGTTTGTTTTTGGTTGTAATGGCTCATTTCCTTGAGTTTTCTCTTTTTTTTATTTTAATTTTTTGTTGTAGTTGTTGTTCCTTCACATTCCTCCTAAAAGTGAAGCCATCTGATATTTTTCTCTTGCCATCTGACTTGTTTCACTGAGTATAATTCCTTCTAGTTCCATCCATGTTTCTATAAATATCTCTAGTTTATCAATTTTGACTGCTGAATAGTATTCCCAAAAAGGAATATTTTTAACCTAGTTTGGGAATAAGACAAGGGTAACTGTTTTCATGAAAAATAAATTAAAGGCATAAAATTAAATATAAGTAAATAATTATTCTTACTCTCAGAAAAAGTATCATGTATGTGGAAAACTAAAAAGTGCAAAAAAAAGACTATGATTAGGGAGTCAGATTATCACAGCTTCAGGGTATAAAGTCAGTAAAAATTTTTAATTTTTATATAGCAGCAAAAAAAATTGAAAGTTGAAATAAATAACAGAACATAATGTTACAGAATGCTTAATAATGTCATAAGTTGCATAATGTTTTACAATACATAAAAAGCATATGAAATATGGATTGTCTTCTCTTGGTATAGACTGCCTTCACTGTAACTCAGTTCAAATAAGAACCAGACTGATTTTCACAGTTCCATGATAACTGAAATTGTAACTAAAAATACATTTAGTAAAAATTAAATTAAATAAGTTTATTAAAATAAATTTAATAAAACTAAATTAAAATAAAAAGCATTTAGTTAAAACTAAGCTACTGCTGAAATAAATATGAATATATGTAAAGAATATAAGATAATTCATGTTTATTGAGTTCAGTGCTGCTGACACTTATAAATTATTCTATATATCTAACAACTTATTTACAATTTCAATAGGGCAATTTTGTTGATGTAAAATTCACAAGATGATTATAAAACTCTTATTGAAAACAGTCTAGAAAAACCAAATAATTTTGAAAAGATGACATTTTATACAGCTTTTATTATTACTTACCATGAAGCTATTTATACTGGCATTATTCAGCCTTAAAAACAGAAGAAATTTCTGTCATTTGCCATAACATGGGCAAAGATGGAAGACTTACTAAGTGAAATAAGCTGATACGTAAGATGAACGCTGCATAAAATTTTTTATGTGGAATCTAAAAATAGTCAACTGGCAGACACAGAAAGTAGGTTGAAGACCACCAGAGACTGGAGGGGCAGAGAGTGGTGAGATATTGGTTCAAAGGTGCAAAGTTTTAGTGATGCAAGTAATGTAGTAATAAAGTTCTGGAGACAAATGTACAGAATATAACCATGGTTAATAATTTGTTATATGCTGGAACTTTGCTAAGAAGGAAGACCTTAAGTATTGTAAATAAAAAATAAATAATTGTTAACTAGGGGAAGTGATGGATATGTAAAATAGCCTAATTATTCCAAATATTTCTTTATGTATATCAAATAATCAAGTAGAACAACTTAAAAATAGATAATTTTAAATTGTCTCCATAAAGCTTGGAGAAAACCATGATTACCAATTTATGTTTTTGTTTTGTTCTATTTATGTATAGCTATTTGGGCTGGGGAAAGTGTATCTCTCAGAGCACCTAACATGGCACTAGAAATGAAAGTTCAAGTTTTGTTTTTTCAATAAATAGCATTATTCATAGTACATGATATAGAATGTACATTAAAAGTTCATTTTTAGTGACTGGATTATGAAGAATGTTTATATCCTTTTTATATTTTAATTTTTCAATCTTTCTGCATTGAGTATGTTACTTTTGTAAAAAATATATTGTGTTTTTAGAGAGAAAAGAGAATAAAGGTTGTTTAAAGCTTTCTTCATCATCTTCCTAGATTAATATGCTTGAATTTCTTTGGGTTATCTGCTTCCTTATTTATAACTAGACATTGGTCACTATGAAATATTTATTATTCAGAAAAACTTTTTAAAAAATTTTAGTCTTTAAGAGTAGTTGTTTTCTCTTACCTGTATCTTTAAGAGTTACTCTATCTGCAGAGATTTCCTTTCATTGAAAAGAATCAATGAGCTGTTTCTAACTGTCATCTTTTATACTTTTTCACATTTCTCTCAGTGGGACTCCCAGCCTTCCGGATAAGAGATTATGAATACTAATTCACCTTATCCACCTATGCCATACACCACTGGTCTACTTCTGTAGTCATAGCAATCCATTTAGAGACCTATTCATGTCTTTCTAATTAAAAAAAAAGGGCACCATCTTCCATAAACAAAATTATTCTGAAACTTCAAGAGTAGAGGCTATATTCTGTACTATTTTATATTTCAGTTGATACTTTATAAATACTAATTCAGTATACTAATGACACATCAGTTATTGCTATGCCATTTTTTCCCTAAACATTTTGTTGGTTAGAATGTTTTCACTTAAGAACATTTTGATATAAAATTGAAAATTAATTATTAGACTTTAAAATTTTTGTATATATGAGTTTATTTTTTGGTCTCTGAGACTTCCTCAACAAGGTGAGAACTGAGACAATGAATGATTAGTATAATGTTTGGAAATAGAGTAAGATCAGAAAAAGCTTGTAGCTCAGGGATGAGTTGAGGGTCAGGACAGGTGCAAGAATTAAGTGGTGGTAAGAGGTGACGTGTTTTAATGTTTTGAAACAGGAATTATTTCAGTTAAAAAGAGTTATTATGATTTTTTACAATGGCTTAAGATGGGTGAATTTGATAAAGCTACCTAAACAACCCAGGGCTTTACATCCCTTAATCCATGTTCTAAATGCCAAGGTTCTGGGAACAACAAATATGTTGTCTAACTTCTCAACTCTTTGAACTTGAACCACCTCTACTAATCTGACTGTTTTGGCACTCTAAAGGATTATTGATGGCTATTCTTATCAGTGCTATGTGGTGTGGCAGTAGCTCCAATTTCCTGTTACTCCATATGGGTAAATAGCTGTCATTATTAGGTAATGGTTGTTTTACTAGACTATCAAATTACTAAGCAGTTACTGCAATCTAGTGATGATTGAACATAATTTGTCTTAATAATTAGTTATGATTTTTCCATTTCTATTTCTAGATGAATAACAATTTAAAGTGTCCTCTTTTTGCTTTCTGTCTCCTATTACTTCAGTATTTGTATATTTCCTTACAAATTTACTGCCTCATTTTAAAGAAGAAAATAAGAGAGTAGTAAATGACCATTATAATTTAACTGTCATGATTGTCTTTTAGAGTAGGAGTATAGCCCATAAAAAAAAACCCTGGATTTTTTTTTCTCATATTTGTAATTTCAAGGGTACAGTGACCAGAAGCAATATTAAATTTTAGGAAAGAACACAGATTGATTTTTTGGCTTGGAAACTCTAATGATATCTACAATAATAATCAGGATGTGGTAAAGTATCAGGGAGGGAAAATATAAGCACATTTCCCAAGATTATTTATATATGTGTGTGTATGTGTATACATTATATATATAAGAGCTTCTACACTATAAGAGTTTACCACTTATGTGAATTTTTCATAATATTGATTGCACTTCCTGGAGAAATCAACGTATAATCCATTGCCCAAACAACAACAAAAACCCTCGTTGCATACTACTTAAAGGAGGATCCTACATTGACAGATTCCTAGTAGCATCTCTCTTTTTTTTTTAAAGATTTATTTATTTATGCATACGAGATTGGGGTACAGGCCAGAGTCGTGGGAGATGAGAGGATTCACCAGAGACAGTGGGGAGCAGAACAGGCAGATGAACTGAAATTCACTGCTGAGGGGATCAGCCAGCCAGGCAGGAGAGGTCTGCTGCGCCGTGCAGATGCTTCACAGTGCGGAGCTCAACCCACTGTGTGACCAGAGGGGCCCCCTAGTAGTATCTCAAAGGATAAGTTCAGTATTTCCAACACTTGGTCAAATATGGTTTAAGGGAGGTCTTTATAGATGAACAATTCTGGAGAATAATTCCATGATATAATAATATAATAATGCAAAAAATATAGAGAATTAACACACCCAGCGTCCCTTATTAATAACATCATATTTTTATGGTACATTTGCCACAACTAATAAACTATTCACAGAAGTCCATATTTTATCAGATTTTTTTTTTTACCTAATGTCCTTTTTCTGTTACAAAATCTTATTTAGGATACCACATCATATTTTTCTCTTACTTTATGCTTTTTTTTCTTTCTTTATATAAATTTGACATCAATTGTTGTCCCCATGGATTTCCCACCACTATTTCACCAATGCACCATCACCTCAGTCCCTTGTGCTCTTTCTGCCCTCATCCCATTTCTTTCCCACCCACACAAAGTGTTTCTGATTTGTCCTTGTCTTTTTGTTTTTGTTTTTATTATTATTATTGTTATTATTCTTTTCCTTGATCCATTACTTGGTTCCCTTATATTGTTCTCTTTGGAAAAAATTCACTGTGTCAGACTACAAACTTTAGGGATCAGAATTTCATAATTTATTTGGAATTCTACAGAGCAGTATATTCTCTCTCATTTGAATAAAATATTCAGGAAATCTGCAGAAAAATGGCATCAGAGGAGTTTCCCAGCTTCATTCCTGGGAAAAGAATCTAAAGTGGTCCACATATAGGTACTGAACTTAGATGCTGTGAACTGGGGCAAAACTAGAGCACATCCTGGTCTATTGCACACTAACCATGTGTAATAAGAGAGCCTAAGGAAATTCAACTCTAAAACACAAAGATGGGTTGTGAGAATCTGTGGCTGGTTGAGGCATAACCCATGATTTATACTCATGCTCCAATGATAGGACAGTAGCAGGGAGGGCAGATCTGCTTAACATGGACCTAATTAAGCATGGGGAGATTCTTGCAAAAGTGCTAAAGTGAGCCAGCTGTGGGGGCCCAATCACAGGCTCCCAGTGAAGAAGACAAAGTGCAGAAAGGCATGACTCCATTCTTCTCACTTAGGACTTGAGCCAATACTGTGAAATAGTGCTAGAAATTGTATAAAGTTGCATGGAAAACCCTGTTACATTCTGCAAATCAGGATCTGGATCTATCACTGGTAACAGGCATAAGTTGCCCCTCCTGCCCACCCAACATTCACAAACTACAGACCCCTCCAGAGCCTTCTCATACACACATAAGAGGCAGCTGGAAATAAATTCTCCCAGACATACAGCAACATATATTGGAAAAGTGGAAGCTTTGTACCCTTAAGACACTTGAACAAATAATAATTGAAAAAAAATCTAATAATGGGAAGACAGGAAAAATATTTTAAAATTGCACTTTAAAGTCACAGGGAAATACTTCACTACACAGGGAGACCAAATCTCTAGAACCCAACCACAAAGACATGGAAGATCCTTTCTTCCTATCAGATACAGATTTCAAAATTGCCGTGATAAAGAAAGTCAAAGAGAAGCCATGATAAGGAAATTCAAAGAGAAAACACATGCAAAGATTTTCAAAAATATAGAAGAGAACTCAGAACAACAAGTGAATGTCCTGAGAAATAAAATTAATGAGCAGAATATTAAAATTGAAGCTTTAAATAAGAAAATTACACAGATACAGGATGTAAATGATCAACAGAGGAGATGAACAAACAATTCTGGAAAAAAAAAAGGGAGAATCAGTGATCTGAAATATAATGAACAAAAATGGAAGATGAAAGAGCAATTTAAAGAAGAAAAAAACAAGAAACACTTTCAATTCTATGAGGAAAGTCAATATAAGAATAATGGTTATTCCAAAAAAGAGAGAGAAGGGAACAGAGACTTATTCAAAGACATAATAGACAACCACTTCCTAAACTTGTTGAAGAAACTAAGTGTACAAGTCAATGGATTTGAAAGAAGACCTGGTCACCCTAATGTAATGAGACCAACATACCAATATACATAACTGTGAAACTTCCAAGAGTTCAAAAGAAAGAATATTAAAGCTAGCTGAGGGGGGAGGGGGAAGCAAATAACCTATAAAGGAATCCAGATCAATAATACACTTGATTCCTTTGAAGAAGCATTATCAGCGAGAAGAGAATGAAACTACATAATCTAATACTTAAAAACTACCAGCCCTTAATATTCAGTCTGCAAAGTTCTACTTCAGTATGAAGGAGAAATAAATGCCTTATCATACAAAGAAAAGCTGAAGCAGTTTTCAAACACTAGGTGTTCCTTCCAAGAAATGAGTTAAATCTAACAGAAGAACCTTCACAAAGACCTGAAAAAGGAAATAGAATCATTATTTAAGGGCAAAATGGAAGTACCAGACCTTCATATACAAAAATCACCTTAAATGTAAACAGACTGAACTCTGCAATCAAATGGCACAAAGTGACTAGTTGGACCAGGAAACAGAATCCAACTTTCTCCTCTCCCCAGGACACACAGTTGCGGATCACACCTGAAGAGGGTGATTCTATATCTCTGAATCACATATAATGTTTTAAACCAATGTTAACTCAGTGAAAAAAAATCATTATTTATTTATATTATGGATTCAGGAATATTTATTTTATACTTTGGGTAACTATCCAGTAAGTGCAACATATGTATTTTTACATTTTTTCTCTGTTCATATCCTGCTTTTCTGATTGAATAAAATATGAAAAGTTTTCCTGCACTACTTTCTATTATTCTAGCCTCCTTCTTGACACTCCTATAATTATCAACTCTACTGAATTATAGGGAATACTCCCAAGCAGCCATCTTATATATCGCCTGTACCTTTAGTAAATTACGTTGCTTTACTTCACCAATAATGTTCTTTCCTTTTCTGATTTCTTTCCTCTACATTACTTTCTTTCTGATGGATAACTTTCTCCCCCTCATTTTCATCCCTTAGTGCCTATGTCATCACCTCAGAAAGTCATTCCCATTCTACCATAAATAATCCTCTCCCAGTGAGTTATCACCCCATCTCTTCCCTTCCCCAAATTTATACCACAATAGGCAATATCTTATGTAGTTTTTAGTTTTCATGTTAATTATCTGTCTCTCCCAACAGAAGCTATTTTGTGAAGGTCAAGTGCTATGGCGGAAATAGTGCATACTGGCTTGTAAAAGGCAGTAGTTATTGCATTTTTCTCCATTACGTGTTCAATGCTGTCACTGGTAGCTTAAAATCAGTGTCAATATTTATATGAAAATTGGTGCAGTGCTATAGAGTAGGGCTTTCTTTTCCCTGATGTAAATTGCTAGTCATTGCCCAGTACACCACTGGTAGGAAAAGTTCATTGATTACTGTCTTCCTGGGCCTTAGCATGGTGGCTGGCATGCAGCAATGTTCAATAAACATTTGTTGATATGCACAACAAATTGAGAGGTTACAGTTATTTTCAGCTATACATATTTAATTTTCTTTGTTCCTGTGAATGTATTTTTAGCAAGTTCAATGACTATTAATTACCTTTTAACAATCAATAGGTAGTTAAGCAGTAGATTATTTATTCTGTAAAAATACTTTCATTATTTCTGAAAAGTATTTTTAATACTATGTAGAATGTAGTATATATAGTTTATTGATACACATTTACATTGCTTTTGAATGTATTAATTGCACTGGATTACAGGGAGTACATTTATTCAAGGAAATTAAGTGAGGGGAACACAATTAGCCCTCTGTGATGACTGAGCAACAAATTACATGATATTGTAAAAGAGCACAGATCTAGTGAATCAAGTGACTGAAACTAAGCTCTAATTCTACTACTAACCATTTTTGTAACTTTAAGTACGTCATCACATTTTTCTGGCTTCAATTCCCTAATTTCTAAAATGATAAGGTTGAATTAGGCAATATTTAAATTTCTTCCAGTTTTAAGGTCTTATATTTAATTTTATTGCTACTATATTTTCTTTTAAAAGAATTAAAAGCTATATCTAAAATTAGTGTGAATTTATATCTTGAACATATCTTCCTGTCATTTAATTTGCTTTTCCTTCTCTAAGTATGCATTTGTAGCTTATCTCTGTGACATATATACATAGTCTGTTCTTCCAACTTCTCCTTAATAAATATGGTAAGCTTTGATATCTTAATGTCCTTTTAACCTCTCTTTCTCTTTTCTTTCAGAGTCTGAAACCTCCTTTTCCTCAGACTTCCCAGAATTTATCTTCAAAACCCTCCTTGATCTATTTCCTACTAATCTTGCTTATAAAACCCATGATTTTGCCTTTCTGTTCAGTTCAGTATCACTTCCTGCTCAAGTTCTTTTCAAATTTCTTGTTTATGTTTATGATATTTTGCATGGAAATTTGCTTATCAAAAAAATTTAGTGTGTTTTTTAAAAGTAATTCTAGTAGGTGGCAAGCTTGGCATTTTGCACTTTGTTATAAAATTATCCTTCTTCAATGCAAACCTAAATTTCTTAGTGTTCCAAACACCAAGATGCTTTTTACTTTTTTCCCAGGTTTAAAATGTAGCACAAAAGAAATTTTTTGCTAGGAAACCTTTTTAACATTTTATTTGATATTTCAGTTGGAACATAGACTGCTCATTTATTTTTCTTTTCAAAAGGAGTCCTATAGATCTTCTTAGAAAAGTTTAAAATTGTATGCCATAAAACAAGCTGCAAACATCCATTTCTGCTTGTGCCTCTTATAGAGAGCTAGACAATTTTGATTATACTTTTGAGGCATTAGCTAAATATAGGATACAAAACTGGTTTGTTTTCTCCATCTTTATTTTGCCTCACTGATTTCATCCATATAGCTTTCATCATCCCATATCACTTGACCATCATAACTGTCTATTTTATACATTATCTTTAGTTTCTGTTATATGTTGAATTCTTGTGTGTGTGTGGTATACATAGATATAGAACGTCATTATCTGGTTTATTTATCAAGTACTCAAAGCATGATAATCATTTGCCTGGAACTCTTATAAACCCTTTGAAAAAGTCTATGAAGTATGTATTATTAAAAACTCCATTTTAAATACAGAGAAATGAAAGACAGGCTAGTAGTGGCAGAGCTAAAAGTTAAATTCAGGCTGTCTGACTCCATAACCCGGTCTCAACCACTATTCTGTGCAATTTTTTTAAGGATACTTAAGTGCAATAAATCTATAAAAATTATAAGAAAAATTCTCTTAAGTGATGAAAATTCCATGTGTTTTGAAATTTCACGTGTTTTGTCTAAATAGAGTGATTTCATTCTCCTATATGAAATCCAGTGCATTGCTTTTAAAAGCAATGAATGCAAACCACATGACTATCTTTATTATAAGCAATTTTCTTATTTTATTTTATGAATACCTATTCTTTTCTGTATTGAATAGTTCACATGAAATAGCAAGAAGTCCTAGCACATGATACTTACTGAATTGATTTTTTTGAAACTGGAATTATTTAAATGCTTTAGAAGCAGAAATGTTTAAAGGGGCCAATAGTATTGGTAAACAGCTTTAGAGGACACAAAGTTCAACTCACAGCAGTCTGTGATAGGAAAGAGTATAAATATAGTGTCACTCACTTCTCCAAAGAAGACACGCAAAAGGGCAACAAGCAAATGAGAAAATGCTCAATGTCCCTCATAATCAGGGAAATGCAAATTAAAACCATATTGAGATGCCATCTCACATCACTAAGGATGGCACTTATCAAAAAAACCAACAACAAAAAATGTGGGCGAGAATGTGGAGACAAAGGAACTCTACTACACGGCTGGTGGGAATGCAAGTTAATCCAACCACTGTGGAAAGCCATATGGAGGTTCCTAAATCTACTAAAAGTAGAGTTACCATATGACCCAGTAATATGCTCCTAGGGATCTACCCAAAGGACACAAAAACACTGTTTCAAAAGAGTACCTGTACCCCTATGTTTATTGCAGCACTATTTATAATCGGTAAGACCTGGAAACAAGCCAAATGCTCAAAAATGGATCAAGAAGATGTGTTACATATACACAATGGAATACTATTCAGAATTAGAAAAGATAAACTATAGTCATTTGTAGAAACATGGATGGAGCTAGAAGGAATTATACTCAGTGAAATAAGTCAAAAGGCAAGAGAAAAATACCGGATGGTTTCACTAGTATAAGGACTATTAAAAAACAAACAAAAAATAGGGCTCAAGGAAAAGAACAACAATTAAAAAAAAATACAACAAGAACCAAAGACAAAAACAATTCAAAGGTATCATAGTGGGGGGAGGGGTTAGGATGAGAGCAGAAAGAGTACAAGGGACTGGGGTGATGGTACATTGGTGAAATGGTGGTGGGAGCTCCATGGGGACTACAATTGATATCAAATATGGATAAATAAAATAAATATAGTGTCACTAAATGTCATTGTTGGTTGATCTAAAATTTAGAGATTTTATTTTGTTACTACCTGAAAGTTAGTGTTATCAGGTGATAGTTATAGTCACTGAATAAAATGGGAAATTATGATCCTAATGGAATATCAAATAATTATTAATAATGGGATTATTTTATATATTATTATTTTGTTTTGTTTTGAATAATGGTGTATATTATCAATTTGATGAAAATCCTGTATTACTTTTCCTCTTTTTGTGTAGTGTAGTGTAATGAATAGTATAGTATAGTGTAGTGAATACACTACTGTAGTTAACTGGGAGCAGTATAAATATGACAGTAAGTGTTAGAAATGGAAGGGAAATTAGAGAACAGGTATTTTACCAGTCAGTTTTCTATATAGGAATTTAAATGATTGTAAAAAGGGAAAATGACTTGCCTAAGAATAAATATCTAGTTGTTGATAGATAAGATACAGATTAATAAAAGATTTTGTCTGAAAATTTATAAACCTATTTCCATCAAGTTTTAGGTATGTGAGTTTGGGAAAATTAATTGCTCTCAATAAATTGTGAATGTATTTGTTCATTTGTTTATTGAATATTATTGATAATTAACCCTATATCAACCACTCTGCATTACAGAGATTTATAAAACATGGCTCCTATTCTGTTAAAACTTCCAGAAAAGCAAATAAATAATTACAGTTAAATAAACAGAAGGGTATAGAGAAATTTTCAGGGAAATAAGAGATGTGGGACCTCACTATAAGTTAAAATTAATCAATATTTCTGAGACTTGATATTTTTATATACTCATAGTCATGTTTATAGAATTTCATCTTCTAGACTATTAAATATCTCCTCCCCCAATTTGTGTGTAATATTTTGTCTCACTGAACTCATCCCTCTATGTAAAATGAGACTCAGAGACTATTTGCATACCAATCTGTCAAGAATAGTATTTTTAAAATATATAACATAATAAGAAATTATAAATTATCTCTTTATGTTAATAAAGTCAGAAATTTTTGTCAAAGCTTCCTGTCTCTTTCTTAAATCCAGATTTTATTGTTGGTCAAGCCACAGGGTATTCTGACAAATGCAAGTGAAATGACTTTGATTAAAGTCAATATTCTTATTCCCCTAAGTTAATACTTATGTTAAAAAAAAAAACTGGACTATGTGAAATTTAAGTTAAATGAATTTATCCCTTCAACATAGACCTCCCATGAATTATTGAAATAACTTTAGTTTTAACCAAAAGACTTAACTTCAACTATTTGAAAATATTGCATACTTTTGTATTTTTTCTGCAATTTATGTATCTTTTGTCTCACAAGAGAAATCAATAACAATAGATTTTTGTTTGCTTAATAAGGGTTCTTTGAACTTGTAGTAATACAAGTGTTCTTTGAGCTTGTAGTAATGCAATTATGTCATTTGCTTTATTTACTCTCATAAGTAGAATTTTTCAGAAGCTGCATGTTGTAGACTGCATCAATGGAGTACAGAAACTGATAAGAGAGCCTAGCTGTCTATTAAGAATCATTAAAGATATTTACAAAAAATATAGAACAGTAACATTTTTCTCACTACATCTTCCAGATATGTTAGAGTCATATAATATATTCCTTATATGTTAATATGAGTTATTTATTTTAATAGTTTAATAAGTCTTTGAACTTCTTTAATTTCTAATTTGGTAAATGTATGTAGAGCTAACCCATATTGGAAAAAAATAAAGCTCTATGTTCTTTTCATGTAATAATAGATTTTAAGACCAAGAAGTGTAAGAACAACTCTCCTAAATAAATTAGTGAAGCTCATAACCCATATACATTTTTTTCTTGTAGCTAACGCATTAACTTAATCTTAATAGCTAAAATATTACTTAATGCTGAAAAGATGTTCAATTAAGTGTGTGAATAGGTAGTTTATAGTAAAATATCATCTATATGGTACATATTAGATATAAAGAAAACTAGACACTAGCTAAAATAATTTTCACAGTAATTAGTAAATCTGCTCAACTGAATCTAAATTAAAAGAGACCAAAAATAGTTTCTACTTTTGTTGTAGTGAAAGGAGATTACTCAATCATTGCTGAATATTTTTGTTCTGATAGATCCATGGTATTTCCCTTGCTTTGCTGGCTTGGACAAAACTTGAATGAATAAGTATTTATTCAATAAATGAAGATTTTACTATAATCCATGAACTGTGGTAAAGATAAAGCATACTTACCGCATCCTCCAGCTATCCCCTCTATGCTGTGATATCATTAACTCTCCCAGCACCAACCTCCTGGTCTAAAAATTTGTATTAGATATTTTGGATATGTCACATTATTCTTTCAGTGTCCACAGTGCAAGTTAAAAACACACACACACAAAGTCCTCTCACATATTCAAATCAAAAAGGATTTAAAGAAAATTTTTTCAGTCTTTTGAAGTTTTAGTCTTCTAGTATAGCATTTTCAGAATTAGAAAGTAAATGAGATAACACCTCACACCAGTGTGAATGGTACATATCAAAAAAACTAGCAACAACAAATGTTGGCAAGGATGTGGAGAAAAAGGAACTCTACTACACTGCTGGTGGGAAAGCAAACTGGTCCAAACACTATGTCAAGCTGTGTAGAAGTTACTCAAACTACTGAAAATGGAGCTCCCATATGATACAGCAATCCTGCTCCTAGGAATTTTCCCACAAGACACAAAAACACTAATTCAAAAGGATACCTGCACACCAATGTTTATTGCATCACTTTTCACAATAGGCAAGCAATGCAAACAACCCAAATGCCTAAAAGCAGATGACTGGATCAAGAAGATGTGGTATATATACACAATGGAATATTATGCAGCAATCAAACAAGATAAACTCATGCAATTTGCAGCAACATGGATGGAGCTAGAAGGGATTATGCTCAGTGAAATAAACCAGAAAGAAAAAGAAAAATATCAGAGGGTGACACTTATAGGAGGAATGTAGAGAAAACAAATAAGAGACTAAGGAAAAAAAATAATTACAATAAATTAAAAATCAAAATTAACAGACAACTATAGATTTGAGACATTCTCTAGGGGAAGAGGAGGGAGAAGAAACAAAATGGGTGGGACAAGCACAGGGGACTATGGTGATGGTGCACGGGTGAATTGGTGATGAGAAGTTCATGGGGACAAGAAATATACACTCTGCAAAATGAAAAATAATTTAAAATATATATAAAATAAAAAGTAAATGGAAAAGAATTTAAAAAGCCACCTTTGAAAAATGATGACAAAGAATCATATATTTCTGAGAAATTTTTATTTATCTACTTTATCACAAAACACAAAAGGAATTGTATATTTTCTAAATTCCAAAGAAAAAAATATTTAGATTTATTTTATTTATCACAAAATGAGAAAAAAGCCTGCAGGAATGGATTATAATAATACAGTGAAAATAATACTCAATTCAAGAAAATATTCAAAGATATAAATTTCTTTTAAGTCATGGAACTAAGAGATTGCTTTAAGCAGTTACTTTGAAATAGCAATAGTCAATTGGATTCACCTTTAAGGGGAAGAAGTATTCTGTAAGGCATTTATAAGCTTGGTGTTAGAAGTAAAAAGGTTGGAAGTTGAAAAAATTATGAATTTAGTATTACATATTATCACATAGTGTAATAAAAGGAAGACACTGTTTGGTCTCTTTTGATGTAGAAAAACCTTTGATTTTCTCTGGTGCTGACTCTTTTCAAAAGGATATTACTTGATGGAATTCTTAGACTTCTTTTTCTTCACCTATTCTTTGAAATGTTTCTTTAAATGGTAAAAATATTTCTCTAATATTCTTAAAAAAAAAGCACTCGTTTTGAACAACTAGAGTATGAATGGAATTTATAGTTTCTAACACAGCAAATTAGTGATTAAGGAAGGGACTTCCTAAAGATTTATAAAGATTTAATCTTCTGGAAAGATATTTAATGTCTTTTCAAATCTCATTCTATTGTACTGTTGCTGTTACTATTGTTATTCCAAGGAAACCTCAAAATGTAGGGAAATTACTGGTGAAAATTACTCTAAAAATTCTGGGACAAGATATTACGTAATAGCTGAAAATTTTAATCCTTCAGTAAGAGGATGGAAGTGAACTGCTCTCAAATTTCAGCTAGACTACATGTCCTATGGGAATAAAATTCCAGGGACTCCTTCTCAGGCATGCTCATTAAGTGGACTAGGTGGGTTTAATATTTAATTTGTATTAGTATTTAATAAAAATTTGATGTTGGTCACCCAGAAGTTTAAGAGAAAACAATGGCAGATAGAAAGCAGAGGTTCTCTGAAGGAAAGAAGACTATATCTGCAATCTGTAAAGGTCTTTTAAAATTATCCTTCCCTTCTCTTACCACTGTGTGGTAGACAGACTCTATGGTATAATTTCCCCCTTTTGAGTGTAGGTGAAATCTGTGACTTGCTTCTTACCGGTAGAATATGGAAAAGCTAATAGGATTTCACTTCCAGATTATACTACATTGAAAGGCCCAGGTGTTAGTAGTATTATATCATGAGTATTATATTAGTTTATTAATATTATAATATAGTCTAGTAATGTCTATAATAAACTAATATACTATATTAGTATATATTAGTATTATATGTTATTAGTATTATACCAGGTAACAGATAGTTATCTGGTAGTGGCAAAGTCAATCACTACCATTTCTTCCTAGCTCACTCTGCAGATCTTGCTTTCCTAGAAATAAACAGTAATGTTGGGGGGATCACATGGCAAGTTACAGAGATGACTTCTGAATAACATCTAGCAAGAAGCATAGGCTCTTAGACTGCAAGGAGATACATTCTATTAACCGCCCCAGAGATGCTGAAAGCTATAATTCTCAAGCCAGGAATCCTGTAAGACCAGAGCCCAACAGACACCTTCATTGTAGGCCTGTGCAACATAGCTGACTCCTGATCCACAAAAACTGAGGTAATAAATGTGTGTTGCTTTAACCTTTCAAATTTGTGGCTATTTGTTATTCAATAATATATTACTAACATATATCTCCATCTAGATATAAGAAATATTTCTGCATCAAAACTTGATTGCAGTATTTTAAGGTATTTTATGTAATTGTACCTGCAACTTCTTGTAAAACATTGAAACTCTACCTATCCTTGTTGCAAAATGACTACCTCATCCTCATGAATAGACAATGAAGCTGGATTGCATTTTAATACTACATGCTTCCCTAAAGCAATTTGTTATCACATCAACTTCCTGTATTTTTGCTACAAGGAGCTTTGTATCTCCTAGTACAATGTGCTGCTCTAGGGGCTTGAGATCATATTTAAACAGAGAGACACTAAAAATAAGAAATGAATTTTGGCTGATGAGATGAAGCAAGCATACAATGTAAAATTTGTACATAAAATTTATACTTACCTGGATAAACTTATCTCTGTAAGTGGGGCTAAAAGTACATATTTGGTATGTGTATTATCATTAAGCAAAAAAATTTAATAGAGCTTTTCCTGACAATTAAGGGCCTTATTTCAAAGGGCATGTCTATATTTGGTGTATTAGTAATGAGTAACTTTTGATTAGGATTTGAGATACTATAGATTTTATTCTTCAGTGGAAAAAAATTGGTATGTGCAATCGTTATGAAGGAAGAATCAGGTTGCTCAAAGCTAGTGATAAATATTCATGAAAATAATCTAGACAGATAAGAAAATAACTAGTTTTTGTGTGTAAGCTCTTATCCTTTGATTTTAGAAGGGCTTTTTTTTAGTAATGTGTTTAGTTTTTTGTTTATTTTAAAAACTTAAACCGAATTGAATAAAGGACAGATAAAGTTGGTAAGTATTAGAATTGAAGACTGTATTGAATCTCCCACAAGCTCTGAGAATTATCCAGACCCTCTAATAATGCAGCACTCTCCATGTGCCTGGTATGCACTCAACAGACTGTTTCAGGTCTTAAGAAACATAGACTTTTTTTTATTTTTAATCACTCAGTTGAATTTCTTTTCTTCTCCACCTCCAAACTCTGTAGCTGACACTCCTTAAAGTCCATTTAGAGGCTCAGTTTATGACTCTTGAGAGACAAGAAATGGGGAATGTGAAAAAGACTCAAGCAATACTACTAGACCATGATATGCATGACTTCTTTTGTTACTGATTTTTGAATGTGTGTCCTTATTCAGACTTCTCTGGATGGAGTCCTGGATCCATATTTACTGAATAAGAAATATAGGGAGTTTTCTAAATACATTTGCATTTGCCTTCCTTAAGTGAAGCAACCAGATTGGGTGGCTGGGATGCAATTTAGTAGTAATGTAGCCATTAGTCATAATGAAAAAAAGTGATCAAAACATTGTGACTGAACTGACAGTGGGGTCACTTACCTGAAATCAGAAAGAAAAAGACACTAAAGTGGAATAAACTCAACCTTGCACAAATCATGTTTTGACCATATTTGCTCTGCAAGTAATTGATGAGATCAAAAGCACTTACCCATTTAATCAAAGACTAAAACATCATGCAAGTGGGGAGATGCCTTGAAGTGCTACTATTGACACCTGACTTGAACCTGAGACACCAAATCTTTTTTCAGGGAAATGCTCAACTTCTGCATGGAACCTGAGTGCTAAAAAGGAGAGAAAAGAAGGGCATCGCCATTTGTTCATACAGGAAAGTGATTCTTCCTTGTGAGTCTTAGGTCCTCAGATTTTAAATTAGTATAGACCAGCATACCATTTTATCCTCCTGCAGTGACAGCCTGCAGTACACAACTGAAATCCACGTGCGCCAAGTGGCCATTTTCTTTGAATTACTCCTTGAACTTGACCAAACAGCTTTTGGATAACAATTGTTTTATTTCCTTTTCTTTCCTATAATAGCTAAATTTTCTCACTGCCTTTGGGCTGTGTTTCTTTTTCTTTTTTGGTAAAGGAACAGTAGCTATAATTTCAAATGAAGTTATTCAATAGCCCTTTTTTTTTTTTTTACTGTTAACATTACTCTTTTTAGAAATAAATGGTGGCATTGAAAGCAGACTTCCACTTCATCAACCACAGGTTACTCAATCCTAAAAAGGCCTTTTAAAATGCTGCTACTTCTTGGGGCAGCTGTTTTCTGTATTTTGGTTTATTTTGAGTATGAGAAAAAGGCATTATTCCAGGAATCCATTTAAGAAATGCCAGAAAACAAATGCTTCATATACCTTTATTTTCAAATATTATTGTTTATGAGCTCATGAAGAAAGTCAGAGCTTCTGAAAGCAAGAAGAAAAATGAACATTTTCTACATAGTCTAATGAAGGTATTAAACTATAGAAAGAATTTTGGTCAGAGGCAAAACCCAAATAAGTTTCCCACCCTGGATTATAAACATTTTCCTCTTTTCATTGCTTCACAGATTATCATGAAAGTATTTTTTAATATGTGATAGATTAACAAAAATATGTGCTATTCTTCTTTCCAGTGCCAGGTAAATTAGAGTTTTATAACTATGTCAGCATACTATCTCTCCTAGTAATAGCTATTACTTAAATATTTCCAATGAGTTGATGAGGAAATTTCATTTAATAATCTATTACTCTGTATTATAGGGAAAATAGAATGGAGTAAAATGAATTCAGTGTTTAATTTAACATATAATAAATGCAGTGCTAGACAACCACGCAGCATGCTTTTGGCCTTTTTTAAGTGAGGGTATAGGTATCCTGATTGCTTTCCAGTTAATTTTTTGTTTCCTTTTATTCTAAAATAGCATTAAGATTCTGAGTTTATGCATCAGAGAAACTCAGACTCAAATCATGACTGTAAACTCTTAGTCATTTAATGGAGAGCAAGTTGACTTTATCTCTCTATTCCCATATCTGCATGTGCAAAATAGATAAAATATCTAATTTACATAGTCAGATGGGGTTGAAATGGGATCAGGCCTGGAAACAGTGCAGCATAGTACTAGATCTGGTAAATGTTCTAGTTTATTATTTTAATTTGCATTAAAGTAAAAACAACAAATAATTATAAATTGTTGGAGATGACTAATTTAGAAATATTTTCATTGAATTGAACAGATTTGTTTAAATAGAATTTTGGCTACTTAAGGGAAACATTAGTGTACTATTCACTCAACAAATATTTAAAAAAATCCCTACTAAGTGTCAGCCTCTCTTGGCATATCCCAATGAGCAAGAGACAAAACTTCCTGCCTCATAACTTTTACAGTCAAGTTTACAAACTTTTGATAGAAATCTTTTTCTTGTCTAATGCTTTTATTCCTTTTGCCACACCTAAAAAATTAAGCCGCATTTTTAGTTACACTGAATTGTTTTAAGAGTACAAGGAACAGAGCTAACCACTTAATTTAGTTAGGAATTTAGAGCTTCTCTTAATGCCAGGTTTGGATATACAGTTTTAACTTATTCATATATTTTATAAGTTTCTGCTCAGATTAAAGACCTCTTGTCTATACCATGAAATGCCGAGGCCTTTGAAAGTCCTGTCAGATTTTGGGAAAATGTGGAGTAGTGGTGGTTAAGTGTAGTGGCCAAGTGTCCTGCACCAAGCATCAAAGTAGATGAGTTTCAAGGGGACTGAGACTGACGCAAGTCCATTTGCCTTGTTCTGAAGCTAGGTAGGAGTTATATGCCTCACTTGCATGCTTAGATATTTCTCTCAAACAAATTACTTTATGAATATGCTGAATAAGGACTATCCTCCAATAGTTTTCCTGATGTTGCTGGACTATATGATCTTTTCTATCCAGCAAAAAAAAAAAAAAAGGATTTTTATTTTGAGTCCACTTTTTTTCTTTAATCAAGATCAGATTTTTATAGTTGTTTCAGGTACCTCATGGGCATATTATGATACATAATAGAATTTCAATTTCTGTGTTAGCATTTCTTGAGAAGTCTTACCAAAGGATTTCTGAAAGTCTCCCAGGTTGCTTTCATCCCCTTCTTTTTGTTTGATTTCTATTCATTCTATAAACTTCATTTATTTCTATTAAAGGAAGTCCTGCCAAGAAGAAAAGTTAAAATATATTCTGATTGTTCAAATATTTTTATTGTCCTTATTTATTTGCCGTATTTTTTACTTCATTGAAATATATAATTTAAGATGGAAAGAAAGAATTTAGGACAAGTATTTATATTCTGAACTTCTAAGTGTATTTCATTAAGCTTACTTAAATGTGAATGATTCAATAATAATAATATTAGATACTGAAATACAACAATTTTATGAATTTATATTTCATAAATGACTTCAGAAAGTGTGTATATGTATAAAAGGGATATTTAGAGAGAGACCAATGTTTATGCTGTCCGTCATTATATAGATAAATTCTACTAACTTCTAAAATGTTGTATCTCTTAAGATATATTCCACTGACATTATCTTAAAACTTGGTATCAACATGACTAAAACAACCTGTGTTTTACTGTCTTTTAAAACAGAAAACTTAGAGATGGACAGTTTTCAGAACTAGAACAATCATAGATCCTTAATTTGATTTTTTGATGCTGTTCTCACAACTTTATTGTTCTATTTGTTTTGGCCTTCTCCTCATGCTCTCTTAAAGTTTCTAAGAACACTTCTCCTGATAGTATGGTCATAGCTAGGGTTATGTGCTTCTTTCATGTCCAAATAGAGCAAACTGTTCTTGAGTAAAAAAAGGATTCCGTTCATTCTACTAGGTAATTTAGGTCATATGCATTCTTTTGTAGCAATAACAGTTATTTGGAAAATGTCATACTTTTGCTGACCAATCAGAATTCCTGATCTAGTCAGAATTTGCATGATTTATGTGTTTATTGAAATGTTTGCATTAGTTTTGCCCATCACTCAATAGTTAGGAATGTATTCATCTTTCCTGAGACATGTAATCACATGATAGAAAAGTGAGTTCTTAAAGCAAAATCTAGGTTATAGTCAAAGAATAAGGAACAGATATTGGGTAGCCATTTGTAACACTCACAATGAATATTATTTGTGCTTTTAACTAATTTTTTATTTTATTTATTTTGTTACATAATTTACTTAAAAGAATTAAACCTACAATATACTGTATTATTGTATGAAAACATATATATGAAACAAAAACCAAATATACATAGGGAAATATTTATGGAAATAATGCATATAGGACAATAGGTATCTCTGCCAAGGGACAAAAGGAAAGACCAAGGTGAGTTTCCTATATAGCTATGATATTTTATTTATCTAAGGAGAGATATTTGAAGCAAATATGTAAACTTATATACATATAAAATTAGGGGAATTAGTATGTGACAGTCATTTAAGCTTTTGTAATTATGAAATGCTTCATAATTAAAAAGAAAACAATTTTGAGAGCACATAATATATTTACAAAATTTATCTAAAATAATTTTTGTATGTATTTGTGAACAATATTTTATTGCACCATTCTTGTATTTTAAAACTTGTATTTAAAACAATATAATTAGTAGATTTTTGAAATACCTGACTATAAGATGGAGGTTTTTAGTCTGGGTTTTCATAATCTTAAGGAAATAGTAAACTAAAAACAAAAAGATTTTAGGGTTTCTTTACTTACTCTAGGTCATACTATATAAATGAAAATACAACTGAAATTAATTATTCAACAGATGAAGAATTGAAAGATATAATTGGAATAGGGTTACTAGAAAATGTCTAAAAGAATGTGTGTAGAGAAGCAATAATGAAGAATGCAAAAGATAGTGTAAGAGACTCGGGGCACAAAAACAGGGAGAGAAAATACCTGGTCTTTCCAGCTCTTCTTTCTTACAACATCAAAAAAAGAGGACATTTTCATATGTACTATTAAGATAGAATACATGACCCGTTCCTCCAAATATATTTATTAAATAGTGAATAAACACATAAATGGATGAAAGTTGTACTAACCTCTGGTCAGTAGTTGAGATAGTGGAGTTTCTAAACAGTGAAAAAATTTTGGGAAACATCTCTTTTGAGGCCATATTCTCATGATAATCTTGAAAAAACAGCTTTTCCTGAAAGTGAAAATATGAACAGTTCCATAGACCATGCAATATAAATATCTCCAATAACAACTTTGTTAGTCATTTTGCCTTTCTCTCTGATATGCCTAGATTTCACACTTAGTCCAGTTATGCTTTCACAGTAAATACTTTGACACAGTTTTTCAGATTTTATCCAGTCAGATTTTATTCTTCCAGAGGCAGGTTTTAGAATAAAAAGAAACACATTATCTTCACTAAGATGTGTCAAGGTTTTCTACCCATGTTTAGATTGGGTGCATTTTCTACTAATCTCTCTGCAGCCCTCTTTTCTTCTTCCTACTCATATTTATAATGTGCTTAGTTTACCCCTAGACAATAATTTCTCATCATTTCCTTGCTTAGAAATTATGTGCTAGTACATGTTAATATACCATGAGGGTTAGATCTCCCTATTATCAGTGAGTATTTTGATATTACATATCATATCCTAAGAGTCTAAAATATTTCAGTGTCTATTTCTGTTTAATGGTCATATTAATTATAGTATAATCATATTATGTACGTTCATTATTTATCCTCCTTCTCCTCCTCTACCTTTTTCTTCTCTTCCTCCTATGTACGAATATACAGGCACACAGACATTCATTTCTCTGTCTGTCTATCTATCATCTATCTAGCCATTCATCTCTATGTTTTCCCAAATAAGAAAGCAAAGCTATTGTAAAAACTGAATTTTCCCAAAAGTATCATTAAAATGGAAGAAACCAGTCTTGAATAAGTACTCTAGAAAATCTCAGAAGTATGAATGATCATTGTTCAGGGATCCTATCCCTCTGATGCAGCAATAATCTACCAACCTGCTTTCCAATTTTAATTGTTTGTTTGGGTTTTATTTCTTTCTATAAATGAGGTAATGAGATTTTGTGATTGAAGGGCAGAAATTTAATTGACAATGCAATAAGCAGTCATCAAAAGTAAGCTTTCACAAAATGACACCACCACTCATTGGAAATTTCAACTATATTCGGAATGAATATAAATGGGTACCTTTTGCAATATTCGATGAAATTTAGTGCCCTTTGAGAATTTCTTTCAATCAGTATTAAGCAAAAGATTCTTTTAAAAGAAGTGAAGATTAGCAATTATGTTTTGTGATTTCCCAATACTGCTTTAACTAGTCTCCTCTGGGTTACATGATGTATCTGCACACTTCAGAGTAAATTCACAAAATGTAATACAAACTGGCTGTGTTTCATTAGGGTAGAATAGAACAGATATTTTTACAGTCACAAATAGACTTGAGTTTAACACCTACGGTATTTTGCAGCAGAAATACTGCCATTTTTGTAATAGTGCAACTCTAAGTCTGGTAATATACTTTTTTTATTTACAGATGCTTATAACTTCCTCAAAATAACATTAAAAATGATGAGAAGTCTATATTAGTGTGGTTCAAACTGTGATCACAAAAGCAGTTGTTATTTAAAACTGCCCAGTTGAAAAGCTCCATTTTCCAATATATGGTACAACATTCCCTGGAGCAAAATTCGCTGTACACAACATTGTGTAATTCCTTGAGATTTATTAATAGGGATTTAAACTATAGAAAATATTTGGGAAGAGAAGAAAACAGATTTACTAATTTGTATTTTTGTAGTTTTATCTAAATTTCTTAGCATGACTTTTTTTGGTGTCAGTATTTCACCTGAACAAATTGTTCAAATACACAAATGGATATATTAAAACACATATAATATTGTACATTATTCATATATTGAATATATCAGTATGAGTACTACATGTTAATAGCATAGTCCTATGATTTAGTATATTAATGTTACATTAAAATTCATTGTATTATAAAGAAATCATCTGATTTAAAAAGAAGCATGATTAAACATATTTTATTTATAGTCATTTAATCACATGCTTCATTTAGGTTTTATTCTTCTGGACCAATTTTTTTCCTATGGCTCTCACTTTATTTCAATTTTCAGATATTTTCCAGAAGTTCCTTCATCTTTAGAGCCATATGGCACCTTACTCTTCAGCTTTATTCAACTATGTTTTACTTGGTGCAAGGAGAGTTTTAAATGATTAAATGATGTATGTTAATGTCTTATTGTACACTAGATTTTCATTCTCATTCAGCTGATAAACACGGCTCATCTGTTATTTGGCCAGCATTGTTCTACCAAGGCCTCAGGAAATATGTTGATGATCTTTGTGCTAGCTGCAGGAATGGATACCATTTTGATTAACAATAATCTTTATCCACATTAAAATGATTTCCAGAGACCTAGAATTAGTAATCACTTCTCACAGGACTCTATACACATAACTACATTGTAAATTATGGTAGATACTAGTATCTACTTGCTGTGTTTCTGTAACAGGGTGGTCCCAGGAAAAGGAAAAGTTCCAAAAATCCTGGTTCCACCCTAAGTGGGTGGAGCTGAGGAGGAAAAAAAAAATTTCTGCAGAGAAGAGAAGAGAAGGAAAAAAGGAAGATGGAGAACAGCAAGGAGACCTGGATGAGGCACGTGGAGCAAAGGAACATGTGAAGAAACTGTGCTTGCTTTTTGGTCTTGGACTGGTTGGAACAAATGTGAGTGAAAAACCCGTGGGGAGGTTAGCAATGGCAGCTTTCATCTTGATTTTGATTTTGCTCTTTTCCTCCCAGATTTATCTGACTCTTTCTAACCCTTTTCTATGGGTCTCTACTGAAAGGTCCTTTAGATGTGTGCCAGGTTTCTGGGCCTTGCTTTGGGCCAATCCTATTTAGCTAAACTTTTACCCTCAAGGAGATGGGTAACTTTAAATGCTTAACTTAGTAACTATATTCTTTGTTCTTTCTTTATTGTACCCTAGTTGTATTAAAGTTCCTTTCCATTAAAAGTTTTGTATGTTTGTCTTAATGCGGCAAATGGCAAAACCCATTCAAAGAGGTCAGGCTTGGGGTTTCTAAGGTGCTCCTCTCCCTGCCCTGTAACATTTCCAAAAAATATATGTACAGTCAATATAGCTGTTTGCTACCTTCAAGAATTAGATATTGGAGTTTCCCTTGTGCTCCCTTGTGTTAAAGTCTCATTGCTATCAAGCTATTGCAAGCATTGTGGCATTAGTTTGATCCCTGGCTGGGAAGCTAACTTATATTGTGCAGCAAACCTCTCCTGTCTTCCTTGCTGCTCCCCTCAGCAGTGTATTTCAGTAGAGCTGCCTGTTCTGCTCCCCACTCTGGTTAATCTTTTCATCGCCAACACGCCCACATCCCCACACTTCTGGCCTAGCCCCTAGTTCTTGTGTGCATAAATAAATAAAAAGAATCTTTTAAAAAAATCAGATATTGATCTACTCTTCAGGAACGGCCAGAACTATAATTAGGTACAGTAAATGGCTTTACAAAGTTGCATTGTAAATGTCTGAACTTAAATATGTCAATAAAAATTTTATTCAATAAAAAGTATATATCTTCTCACTCTCTTCTCACCTCTTCTCAAAAGTATTCTGCCTATATTCAAGGAAAAGTTTATGCATATTACTTTTGTTAGAATCCATGGAATTAACAGTAAATAAATGATACCAAAATCATGATTACAATGGGAATTCCATTTCTTTTGTAATTCAGAGCATTTACCATTGTTTGTCAAATAAACACTATTTAGTATTCACCAGGTCTCCTCATTTGACCTTATTATGTTAAAATAGCAAATCACCTCATGCATAAAACAGACTCAGTAGCATTATGTTTAGTTTTAATTTGGTGAAAGACTCCTTATTGTCTTCCTGATGTTTTATCATATGCCTGTGTGGTACTGTTGGTTTGAGCAACAATGAAAAGCCAATATCACACTCTGGGATCTTGCTGCCTGTAGAATGTTTAACAATAGATAAAATGCATTTATTCTTGATCCTCTTTGAAAAGTACCTTGGAGAATTACTGTAGCATTATGTAGTATAATTGTCAATGAAACTACAGACTAAAATTTGATATTCACAGACTTACTGTATCCTAAATTCTTTATATGTTATTAAAATTGCAAAGGTTTTAAAAAAATTGCAAAGGTTTTTGTTATACTCAAGAAATTTCTAACAAGATAATACAGTATGGAGAGAAGAATTGATTACATAGGAAAGGTATAGCATGCTTATATGTGTGTGTGTATGTTTGTGTAAAAGAGAGAGAGACAGAAAGAGACAGAGACAAAGAGAATGAGGATGAAGATGTTCACTTGGAGTAGTTCCTGGCAACCAAGTAAAAGTTATCTCTCAGTGGAATAGCCCATATATTCAGTCATTGGTGATGTATCATCTCAAAATGGAAAGGATGGCTAATTTGGGAAATTTTAATGTGTAGGTGATTCTGGGGATTGACTGGGAAGGTCTTTGTTTCATGTAAATCAACTGATCATGCAGTCATGTACAGGCTCACTTGGTCTGATAATACTTTATTTTCTCCACATCCTTTATTAGAGTCACGGAAGTAAGCTAGATTCATTATGGGAGGGGATATATAAGGGTATAAATACCAGTATCATCATTTGTTAGAAGCTCATTAGATATCAGATACTATGAGTTCATTTAGCAACCTAGTCATGAAATCTGTATGCTTTCTTTTAAAGTCAGGTTTGTAAAGTTATAATCCATTCATTTGAGAGGTACAATTTTGAGTTTTTGACACTGTCTTACTAATCACTCTCCTTTCCTCACTTCAGTCCTGATCACCCAACTATCTGATCTTTCTTTTATTTAATCAAAATTCATTGATTATAATTCATTTATAAAACTATACAATTTCAGTGTATCTTCACACCTACAATAGATAAATGAATTTGCTTCACTCACCCACCTCAAATTTCTAGTGCCATTACACTATCACATTGACCCTCCTCCATGCTCCTCACACCCCCTATATTTTTCTCCTTTCCCTCTGGTAATGTCCATATTTTTCACAGTCTAAGAATTACATTTGTTGTGTTTTGCCAGTTTGTTTTCTTTGGTTACTTATATGACAAAAAGAAAGAAATAATCTGATAATTTTTTACTTATTTCACTAGCATAATCACCTCACATTCTACTTATTTTGTTCCAAAAGCAGTCTTTCATGTCTTTAAATAGTTGAGTAGTATTCCATTGAGTATACATCACACAATTTCTTTATCCAGTCATCTTTTGATGGACATTTAATTTGATTCCATGTCTTAGTTATAGTGAATGAGCAGCTATGAACATAGGGCTGCATATATCTTTTCAAAATAGTATTTTCATAGCCCTAGACTAAATATCTGTGAGTATATAAATGATATTTCCATTTTAAGAGTTTCAGAGAATCTCCATGCTGTTTTCCATAGTTGTACCCATTTATATTCCCATCAACAATGAGTGAAATTGCTTTTATTTCCACATCCTTGCCAACATTTATTGTTTCTATAAACAATAAATGTTATAAGTCATTCTCAAAGGATAGGTTAAACCTCACTGTGGTTTTAATTTGCATTTGCTTTATAATAAATGATGTTGAATTTTTTTTCACGTGCCTGTGGGCCATCTGTATGTCTTCTTTGGAGAGCTGTCTTTTAAGCTCTTGAGCCTATTTTTTTAATTGTGTTTCTTTTTTTATTATTGATTTGTATGAGTTTTTTAATATATTTTGGAAGTAAAAACTTTGTCATTCTTATGATGTGCAAATATCTTCTCCCATTAAGTAGGTTACCTATTTTTATAGTGATTGCTTTTGCTCTGTAGAAGCTTGCCTTTTAATTTATTTTTGCTATGCTTTCCCTTGTTACTGGATACAAACACCCCTCTGTTGGTAATATACAGGAGTGTATTGTCTATGTTTTATTCTATGTATTTTACACTTTCAAATCTTGTGTTGAAAGCTTTATCTATCTGGAATAAATTTTTGTGTATAATATTAAATAATCTAATTTCTTTCTTTCCTTTTTGCATGTTACTGTCCAAGTTTCTCAACACCATTTGTTGAGATTTTTTCCTTTCTGCATTTTATGGTCTTGTTCTTGTCATAAAGTAACTACCTAGATATGTGTGGGCTTATTTATGGACTCTGAGTGATATCCATTTTTCTACGTGTCTGTTTTTGCTCAACTACTATCCCACTTTGATTACTAAAATTTTGTAATAGTTGGAAGTCAGGTAGCATGATTCATCTGTTTTCTTTTCTTTCGGGATTGCTTTGACTATTCAGGGTCTTCTGTAATTCCATAAAAATTTAGAATTGTTTGTTCTATTTCCTTGAAATATTCCTTTGGGAATTTGGTTGGAATTGTGTTGAATCTGTAAATTGCTTTTGGAAATATGGTCATTTTAATAATTTCTATTCTTGAAATCCATGAACACAAGATATATTTCAACTTCTTGTATTTCTTTTAACAATGTCTTAAAATTTTCAGGGCATACGTCCTTCACATCCTTTGTTAAATATGCTCCCAAATATTTTATCCTTTTTGATGGTATTGTTTTCCTAATTTTGCTTTCTTTTAATTCATTTTTTCTCTATAGAAATGCTATAGATGTTTGCATTTGGCTCTGTATCTTTCCATGTTATTGTACTCATTTATTACTTCCAGCAGTTTTTGGTGGAGTCTCTAAGATTTTCTTTTTATTTGATTATGTCATCTGCAAATAGTGATGGTTTTACTTATTTTTCTATTTGACTTCCTTATATATATTTTTCTTTTTAAAAAGATTTATTTTATTTATTTATGCATACAAGAGTTAGGCTGTAGACTGCTGGTGCAGGTGGGTGGGTGGGTGAGGAGAGAGGACTCACTAGAAACAAAGTGGGGAGCAGAACAGGTGTGTTGGGTCTACTGAAATACACTACTGAGGAGAGCAGTGGGTGAGACAACAGTAGTCTGCTGGGCCACATGGGTTAGCTCCCTGGCTGGGGGTCAAACTGATGCTTCAGTGGCTGGCAATAGCTTCATAGGGCTGAGACTTAACATCTTGTGCCACCAAGGTGGACCCTTTATATTTTTTCTTACCTAATTCCTAGGACTTCTTGAATTATATCAGGCTAGTGTAGGGTAGGTCTTCAAAAAACAAAAACAAAAACAAAACTGTATTGAACAGTATACCAGATATCTGATTTCTATTCTTTAGGTTAACTTTTAAAGACTGCTCTTTAAATGGAATCATACAGAGAGTATCATTTGGAGTCTGACTTCTTTTACTTAGTATGATACTTGTGCTGTGTCTGTCAGGACTTTGTTTTGATTGCTGAGTAATATTCCATTTAAAGAATGTGCTACATTTTTTTTATCCATTCATTAGTTGATAGAAATCTTGCTTGTTTCCAATTTTTGGTGATTATAAATCAAATTGCAAAAATAATTCACATATTGGGATTTTGCTGAATAAGTTTTCACTTCTCTTGGATAAATACATAGAGATTAGATAGCTGGATCACATGGTAAATATGTGTTTTATTTCATGAGACCTATTGAATAGTATTGTAATATGACTTTCTATGTTATATTCCCAACAGAAATGTATGAATTTTAGTTATTTCAAATCCTGGTCAACACTTGATGTGTCAAAAGTTTTTCTTTCCTGTTCTTATGGGTACACAAAGGTAGCTCATTGGATTTAATAACTAGGAATATGAGTGTCTTGAATTTTTTCTGTCTTGTTTGGTAATGTGTCTATTTAATATTTTCTCCAGTTTTTAATTAGGTGGTTCTGTTTTGTTTTTGTTATTTTCAAATTTTGAGAGTGTGTTCTATGTTCTCAGTATTAATCACTTGCCATATATACTTTTATGAAGAGTACAAATTAATTCTAATGAATTTCAATATGTTTTTGATTAGTATTTCTATATTTGTTTATTTATTTATTAGAAAAAAAAGTTTATTGAGAAGGAAAGGAACAGAAATAAAGTGGGACTCCCAGGCCAGAGGAACCAGGCCAGAGAGGAGCAAGAGAGCCCTCTATATCTTTTTAAAGATATTTTTGTGTAGACAAAAATCACACACACAAAAAACCATTTTCTTTAAAGATTTATTTATTTATGCATACAAGAGTTGAGGTACAGGCCAGAGGTGTTGGGTATGAGAAGATTCACTAGAGACAGAGTGGTGAGTAGAACAAGAAGACTGACTGAAGTATACTGCTGAGGGGAGCAGCAGGCAAGGCAAGAGAGGTCTGCTGTGCCATCTGGGTCCTCTTCCTGGCAGGGAATCCCACCGGGTTGTGAACAGATTCACAGTGTCGCGCTTCACCCGTTGTGCCACCTGGGAGACCCCTTTCTTATTTTTCTTAAAGAAATTTTATGATGTTAGGTTTTGCACTGATGTTTATCATCTCTCTCTCTCTCTCTCTTTTTTTTTTTTGGTGTATGGTAGAAATATGAATCATGAGCAGCATTTTATTTTTTAAAACATTTATTTATTTATGCATACAAGAACTGGGGTACAGGCTAGAGGTGTGGGTGGTGAGAGAATTCATAAGAGACAGTGTGAGGTTCAGGGACAGAACAGGCAGATTGTCCGAAGTACACTGCTGAGGGGGACAGTAGTTGAGGCAGGAGAGGTCTGCTGCACCATATGGGTCACCTCCCTGGCGGGGGTTAGAACTTGTGCTACAGTGGCTGCGTTCGCTCCATAGTGCGGAGCTTAACCACTGGCACCACCAGGGAGGCCCTGTGAGCAGCATTTTAAGAGATAAATATACCTGATTTATACTTTTATCCTTATATTTCTTGTATAAAATAATGAGACCACTAATGCCTTGTACGTTATAACTATGAAAAGTTTGAAATTAATTAAATTGTACTGGTTAGTTGCATTCGTGATGCAAAGGGAGTCTCTGCATATTGGTTTGAAGTGTTTTCCTTTCACACATAAAAAGCAAAGGCAGATTGAGAAATATAAATTAAGGATAACCCTAAACAACTTAGATATACTTCCAAATAAAGTCTTTAGTTATTTTCAAATTTATTTTCTCTCTATTATTAATCTATGCTAGAAGTCTAAGGGAGAGTATCATATTTGAGCTAGTACAATGAGTACTTAGTGAAACACTAAACTGCTTCAATTTTTTTGACACATAAACTGGAGATGGTGAAAGGAAGAAGTGAAACACTGTGAATGAAAATATCTAAATGAATATAGGGACCTCCCTGGTGGCACAGTGGGTTAAGCAAAGCACTAGGAAGCAAACCACAGCCATCACAGTCACTGCAGCACGTGTTCAATTCCGGCCGCTGGCCACAGGGGGGCGGAGGGGGACGTGACCACTTGGCACAGCAGTCCTTTCCTGTCGCACCTGCTGCTCCCCTCAGCAGTGTGTTTGGTTTGATCTGCCTGTTCTGTTCCCCACCCTGTCTAAGGTGAATTCTATTCCTCCCACCCCCGCACCTCTGGTCTGTACCCCAGTACTTGTATGCATAAATAAATAAATCTTAAAAGAAAATAAATGAATATAATGTCCTCCTCCTCCTTTTCCTCCTCTGATGATATTCTTGTTTAACCTCCAACTATTCTACCTTTCTAAGCATGTCTACTAGAGTGATCTTCCAGGTTGAAGCGTTAAGTCATTCCATAATATACTGTCTTCTCTAAGTACCAGTTTTCACCACATGTCCAGAATCTATAGCCATCTGCTCTGTCTTCAGCCACATACTATTATAACATGAGTTTTCCATACCTCAATACTTCTTTATTTTCTTCTTTCATACATTGTTGCTATGTTCAGATAATTCCCTTAATAATACTGTGAACTTTCGGAGGCATTCAATATATAGGAATATGTGGGATAGAAATAATAGAGCTTTGATTTTTTTTATGGAAGATTAGAACATGAAGTATCTACTAAAATAGGTGAAGTTGATGACAATTTATGATTGTTGTAATGACTGACAGTGAATTTTTGAAAAGACTTCCTGATAATTTCAACTTCTTGACTGCTTATAATTTTTGAGTATATTTATTTTCATATATATAGATATAGGTTAATGGTCATGTTTTAGAAACCCTCTGAAAGATTTTCTTTGATAAAATGTAGTATATAAAGCCAATGTATTGTTGTATTTCTGTGAATTGTATCTTAGAATTCTGCACAGCTTGAGAAAAATATATCTTTTCGAGGCTTTTTTATCCTAAGCTAATTTTGCTTCTCCATATCTTGATTTGATTGATATTGATTTTTTTTCCTTTTCAACAATGGTTCTTTGAAGACAGTATAGGCTGAAAAAAATTTTAAAAAAATTGTTTATTAGAAAATGTTAGATTCCCAGTTGAGAAACTATTTGTAACAAGACATAAATATTTCAATCATCTGAAATACCACATTGAGAGTGCCTATGAAATCAATGCTTGTTGAATGAATCTAGGGATCCTTTTGTATGAGAGTCATCATTTCCTAGACATATTTTAAGATATTATCCAATGAAACTTGTGCTTGGTGTTCACAAAGTTCCGGTAGCTATGGATTTTATGTCATATGAAAGCAACATTGATGTTACTAGGGTGTAATAGAATTATGTCCTGTTAGCAAGAAAAGTGAATATAAAATAAAAGTAATCCTTTGGCAGAGGCAAAATAAATTAACTGCTTTATTTTATATTCTCAGATCATTTTTTACTTATAACTTCTCTTTGTTCTTTAGCTTTAAATTTTTCATTCTTTACCACTGCTGTTTTGTCCCTTTATCATTAAAGAGGAATGAACACTTTTTATGCTTGAATTCTAAGCTGCGTGATTAATTCTTGCTAAGTGTATTTTAAGTAGTGGTTTTTTTCACTGTATATAAAGAATGAAGTTATAAAATCTTCAAAAACATTTTGATATATTATTGCAAAATTAAAGGTAATTTATATTGATAATCTCTATATTGAACTGTTGAGAGAAAAAAGATATCAAATTCAATCTTATTCAGTTGCTGTTGAGGTTATAAGATGCATAGTTTGATATCGCTTCCTTTATTCTATATTTTTACCCAAAGACTCCTTTAGTATTTTTATTTATCTCAAGAGAAAAAGGTAGATAAAAATATGTTTAACTTAAAGTTCAAATAGGACTTAACATTTTTCTACCAATGAGAATACTGCATGCAGAAATCTTTAGGATGTTGTAGTGAAAAGGGAAGTCTGGATGACAATTTCTCACATGAAGAAGACTAAGAGGGAGAATCACTCTAATTTTGTCTTTGTTGTAGAAACACAAAATCTAATTAGAAAATAGAATCATGTTGTTACGGGCTTTGCTACTTTTAATGAAAATTTAGGGGAATAGAGTACTTATTCTACACAGAATTGAATAATTTTAGTATAGCTTAACCAGTTTGTCTGAGCTTCACAATAATGAAAGGATGATAAAGAATTTTCTGTAATTTCTGACTCTGTAGAGCTATTTAATTTTTCTACTTCAGGCTTCAAATATACCTCTAGTAAAATCTAGTTTTATATACTAGAAGTGAAGCTATACCTTCAGTGGCCTTATATTATTCATTGCATCATTAAATATTATTGAGTACTTACTAAAAGTTAGGTGATATGTTAGACACTAAAGAGTTAGAGACACCAAGTCTCTGGCTTTAAAGGGCTCATAATCTATATTGGTAGAATCAGGCAAACCAGTGATCCCAACAGAAGGAAGTGATTACTATAAAATAGTATCCCCTTAAGGCCATAAAATAATGAGTTTTATCCTAGTAGGACTAAGTTTGAAATGTTATATGTCTACTTCAGAGGTGAAAATATCCTTCTGTAAGTCTGGCGATGGTCTACATTATCTATAAAAATGTGGAATTTATAAGGTTATGGATAAAGTTATAGGAAAGAAAGGAAATACCTAGAGAGTGTGAGTAAAAGATGAAAGGAAGACTAAAAATAAAATCCTGGGAGCTTAAAGACTAAGAAAGAAGGTAAAACAAAGCTGTAGAAAGAATTTTAGTATCAGTTGTCAAAAAGAGGGGCAATCTATAAGACAAGAATGTCACAGTAAGGGAGAGAATGGACATACAGGTAGAAAAAAATGAGTTCATGGAATAATCAATAAATTAAATAACATATAATTCAATTAGGGTACACTGTGAAATGTGACATATGAATTTATCACTTGGAAAGATATGCATAGCTTTAAAATAAGCAGCTGTGAAGATAGCCAGTGGATGAAGGTAGTGATACAAGATGGGGAATGAAAAAAACACAAGCATATGAGAAAATAACCAGCATTAAGGCATAAACAAAGGTCAAGAAAGCTTAATTACAAAGACAGTAGATAAGCCAAGGAAACAATGCAGGACTATTTAAAAAGGAAATAAAAGGGATATTTTTAAAAGAAAAAAGTAACTACTATACCAATACTAGCAATAACATAAAGCTATATTGAAAATATTTCCATTGGCATTTTATACTGATTTATGTGTATTTTTCTTGTCTAAAGTTATTTTCTCCATTATATGGTAAATTATAAGAGGGCATCATGAAAATCCATTTTAATTAAGGTTGATCGGAGGAGTCCTAAGATAGAAGAAGTTTAATCACATGTATAGGCATGAAAGGAAGTGATTGAAAATAGAGAAAAGGGATGAGTCACAGATCACTGAAGACAGAGGGGAAGGTGGGATTTAGATAACTATAGAGAGGTTATGGAGAGGTCTGGAGAATTAAGAGGGACTATACTATATTTATCTTACTATTTTTAAATTACATTTATTAATTTATTTCAATTTTAAATATCCCTTGTTAGTAGTCTGAATTGTAGATATCATAATATTTACTATGAGATTGGAAAATCCAATTTGTCAGGTAAATATATACTTCTTCATATTTCAAAAGTTATTTTATTCTTTGTTAAAAAAAAACTGTGTATCCTCTTAGCATGTTAGGTTTTTGGGTTTTTTACCCCAAAAACATCTTTAAAACATCTTTAAAAGCAAAAATACAACCTAATCATATTGAGATTTTTCTCCTTATGTCATGGGATATATCTAAAATTTAATGTGTCTGTCTTTGAATCATTTAAAAATATTATTCCAATCTACATAATTTGCTTTACCACTGTAGAAATCTGCTAAGAATCTGATGTTTATTTTATTGTGATATAGTACCTTTAAGATCAAACTTCAACTTCTTATTCAGCAAGGAAATATGAGACTATCAATAATTTGAAAGATTATATTTTAGCCTCATGCTATTCATTCTATAATTCTTTAATTGCCTAGTATTTCAGTTAATTCTTCAAAAAAGGTTGGGAATACCTGTCAGGATGATTGTGTAGTAAATACCTCTTTGTTTTACCTTTGAGTTTATATAGAAAATAACAGATGTGATAGAAATAGGTAAGATTAGATAATTTGAGTCTCTATGAGAGTGGATAGAGATGGTGAATACTTAGCCTATGTTCTTCCACTATTTTTTTTTATTAAGTTGACATTTGAAAAGAATTGGAAGTTCTACAAATAATATGCTGACAGTCACATATTTGGCTGGCAGTAATGATCTCATTGAAAAACGATTTAATTTGATACACAGAACTCCTTGGCCTAGTTACAAACAGGCTCTTTTGGGTTATCAATTTCCTGGTGAAATAATTATAGTAGCAGCTTAACAGTCTTTTCTTATCCTTTCTTTTCAAAGAAGTAAGCATGTTTTATTGAAGTCATGTGCACAGCTGCAATTTGAATGGCAGTATTTCTCTTAAACCGGTAGAAGGCTGATTTTCCTGACCTTTGCTTCAGCACAATCTAGTTAAACACACAGAGAATCTTGTTACTATATTTAAGACAAAACACCTAATGGGTGTTTTTCAACTGAGTAAGATTTGGTGCCTACCCAGTAGATGCTCTCAATCTGAGACTCATGTGTAAAGGACTTATTTGAGGCTAACTTTTAATAAGGGCACCAGAGATGCCCTAGTTCTCCTTGTGTTTCTCTTTTTGTCTGGACCACCTCTCTCAGGCATCCAGTGATTCCTGACCAATTTAAGGTATGCAGCTTTTTTTTAATCTACATTTTTGTTTTTATATTAAGAAGTTAGGGTTATTACAGTAAACTACATAACAAATGTATGGGGCTTCGATTGTATGCAATATTTTCATACTTAGTTTGAACCTAATTGTGGATCTGGTACCTCCTAAAAGATTCTGGAAAGGACATCTTCTTCTCACTTCCAAATATAATTCTATTTACCTAGTACAATAAGCTTTTCAACACAAAATGTGATTCTTAGTAATTCAAAGACTTGGGGAAAATGTGTAAACTCAACGCAGACAATGGTCCTGGCTGGGAGTTTATTTTTCTCAACATTATAAAGAAATGGAGTTAAACAAATCCGCATTATTAGAGGAGCTACTGTAATTTAATATCAATTCTTGATAATGCACACACCTGGATTTTCTGTTGGTCTATGTTTGACTTTTTACTCTTAAATTTCTGAATCATAAGTTCCTTTTACCTATACATCTTATATCTATGCCATATGTTGTATAGGAAAAATTGTTAATTTTGATCATGTTATTTTCTGCTTCTTTCAAGTCAGTAAAACATGTACAGGCCACCGTGATTGATTTGAAGAAGATCTATTCTGGTTTGCTTCAAAGGGCTCAACTCAAAGTCTAAGGCTGTTTCTAGACCCTCTTCTGTAGTGGTCTTTAATGAGAACCTTCATTTCCCCACCACTACAGCAATGCAAGTATCTGCTTGCATTCTTTTCTTGCATCTAATTCTTTGGTCAAAATATTACATCTTTAACTTTGTCCTTAGTATGCAGTACTGTAGGCAAATTTTAATACCTCAGCATTTGTCTTCATCTTATTTCTTAGTATTTTATCCTTCAAATTTTATCATTAAGCTAATGCCTCAAGGGGAAATTATATTGTAGTACCATGATCATCCTCTGTAGTTTTCTTTTACTCTGGAGAACTTGACCCTTCATTTTTATTTATTTTTAATTTTTTAAAAGATTTTTAAAATTTATGCATAACAGAACAAGGGTACACGCCAGAGGTGTGGGGGGGTGAGAGACAGAGTGGGGAGCAGAATAGGCAGATCGACCTAAACACACTCTTGAGGGGAGCAGCAGGCAAGGCAAGAGAGGTCTGCTACGCCATGTGGGTCCCCTCCCGGGCAGGGGATCGAACTCACGCTGCTGTGGATCGGATGTTCTACAGTGTGGCGCTCAACCTGCTACGCCAGCAGGGAGGCCCATAGCTTCACTCTTCAAATGCTTACTTTTTTGTGATCCCTGAAGTCTATAATTGTCTTTAGTCCACTTATATACCCATAAATTCCAGAGAACTGCTTTCTTTTCAGGTCCCGAGCCCCAGGCTTTTTATCAACAAAAGTCCTAAAGGAAAAGTGGACAGCCAAATGTATGGTAGGTATCGATATATGCTATACATTAAAACAACAACAACAACAAAATAAAATAAAACAACTGACATTCTAGACCATTAAGTTCTTATTCTAAATTTTTTTAAAAAAATAATTATTTTTATTGTTATTATAACTTTGAGAATTTGGATTGCACTTCTGCAAAAATATTAAAAAGTGGAAGAAAGATCTTATTTTCATTTTACTCATTTATGAACAAATACATTTTATTTATGAGCAAATACATTTAAGCTATGGGTTAAAGCTATCAATTATTTTTTCTAAAATTTTAAAATAAACTGATTGTCTCTTTTCTGTTTTTATGCTGCGTGAACCTAAACATATAGCATTTACTTAGTACATAAAAGAAATAAAACTTTTCAGGAAATATTATGAAAAGGTTTTAACTTTACTTATTTTGTATCATTATTGGTATGATTTAATATCCACTCTTAGATACAGTGCTTTACATTTCCTAGTGTGAGAAAATATACACCCAGTGCATAAAACTATAAATTATTGTGTCAATTAGTGAAGGAGATATGTATTTTTTTCATGGTAATTTTGAAAAGTCACAATATAAATTTATAAAGAACAATGAAATATCAGCTATAACTATTCCGTTGCTTCTGAAATGCATATATTCTCTTTCCATTTTGAAAAACGTTGTCATTTAATTGAGTATGACGATTTTATGTTTAAGGCTTAGTAACATAGATGTTTGTGTTCTGTTTCTGTCTTTTGCAATGAATGTTCCAAAGCAGCTGTTAGAAGAAAATACTTAAGAATCATAGGGTGATATCACTTACATAATGGAAAGATGAGGGGAAGGGATAATTGAATCACGAAATGCTTATGAAGAAATGTACTCTATGGAACAATGAAAATAAAGGAAAACAATGCCAGAATGGAGTCCACTGTGGAGAGAACAAGGTACAGTCTAAAGAGAAGAAGCTAAAAATCAGTCATTGTGCAATTAGATGGAACAACACTTAATAATGTAAAAAATAAAGACTGGATGGAAATAAAGTACAATGAAAGGTGACTCAGATTCTCTAAAGTTTGCAACTCTACAGCATAACTTTCTATTCTGCACTGATCACACAAGACTTGGTGCTATGGAATTACAAGTGATAGAAGAAGAAAAAATAAAATCAATGCTAATTTTCTTTTAGTATAGGAAGTAAAACTTTCTGCACATTTAGTAATTCCTACTAGCATTTCCTCAAAATATTGAGGATTGGTGGAGTTAAGCTTTGTTATGTGTACATTTGTTATGTGAAGATTTCTGGTTTTGCAAAACATTTCTGGTTCTATTGTTCTGTGTAAAACCTTGCAATTCTGATATCAGACGTCACTGGAATCTGAAATAACATGATTAAATATGATTGTACATTTCACTACTGCCCCATAAAAGACAATTTGGCATAACATGTTCACTTCTTCTGGTGTTTCACAGGCTCACATCTATGAGTTTAGAGTCTGTCAATCCCTCCTTGAGAGTGTGTGTGTGTGTGTGAGAGAGAGAGAGAGAGTGGAGAGAGAGACAGACAGACAGACAGACGTGGAGACAGGGATACTGCAGAGAGGGCAGAACAGGTTACACAATTTGGTGAGCCCAGTGCAAAATTAAAATCCAAGATCCGTTGTTTGAAGGTCTTTAAGACTTTCAAGAAGACAACTGCATAACATTAAGCCAAGCTTGGGACTTCTGAGCATTAGGGCCCCGTGTGACTGTCCAAGTTGAGTGTCCACATAACAGGATTGAGTGAGAGAGGAGAGAGAATAAGTGAATATTGTATAACAGTCACTGGTATACTCTAAAGAGGATGTGCCCCAACAGTTTCTTTAATTTGATGACTTTTGTGTTTGGACGTACAAGTTTGGGATGATAGATTAAAGTGAGTAAGTTAGTGATGGGGGTAAGTGAGGAAGTCAGTAGAAGAGATTGAGACAAGTCATTGATACTGGATGCTGTATAAGAGACCTCGTACTGTAGTTCAAGATCAGGGATAAATATGAGTTAATATATAGGTATATATCTATATAATTAGAGGGTAAATACACACACATGTATTCTCAAACACACACACACACACACACAACATGAGGGCTATATGGCCAGAAGTGACTTAGGAGAAGGAAGACATCTAATACAGATTTTTAAAAATGCAGTCAGTGTGTTATGTAGAATCAAAATGCACTGTATTGAAGGTAGAGAAACAGATACATTTATCAATCACAGGCTAATATTTGGTTAAATATGTAATATTTAAAATCATCAATATTTTCTTTCAACTTGTAGGTGAATTATTCATTTGAGAAATTTAGTCTTTTAGGAGACCTTTTTCTTTTTCAGAATTGTATGTATATATTATCGATTGTCCATCAATCTATTCATCTCTCTCCCTCTCTCATAGACTATACGTAACAAACCCACAGCTTACCAGATAACCAATGTTAAAAAACTGAAAACTTTTACTCTAAGATCAGGAACAGGACAAAAATAGTCATTATCATCACTATTATTCTACATGATATTAAAGTCTTAGTTAGAACACTTGGGCAAGAAAAAAATATCAAAAGACACTCAAGTTAGAAAGGAAGAGTAAAACTTACATTATTTGTGAATGAGACTATTTAAACACAGAAAACACTGAAGAATCCATTAATAAACTACTAGGAACAATAAATGAATCCAATAAAATTGTAGATTACAGAATCAATAAACAGAAATCAGTTGCGTTTCTTCATACAATAAACCCACTGTCAGAAAGCGAAATTAAGAAGAAAGCATCATTTACCTCATATCAAAAATAAAATACCTAGAAATAAATGTAAGTAAGGAGGTAAGAGACCTGTACACTGAAAACTATAGGATATTGCTGAAAGAAACAGAACACACAAAGACATAATTGAATAAAGACATTCTGTGCTTATGGATTAGAATAATAAACATGTTTAAATTACTATTTTACCTAAAATGATATATAGATTTAATGTAATCCTTTTCAAAATCCCAAAATCACTCTTCACAGAAATAGAACAAAAATTCTAAAATTTGTATGGAACCATATATACAGGGAAAAAAAAAACAAAACAAAAAACAAAACCCTTAAACAGCCAAAGCAATCTTGAAGAAAAAGAAAAAAAAATGTAGCTATATCTATATATCTTTATATTTTCCCCTGAATCTGGGCTAAAGTACAGGCACTCTGGATATTTCACTGACAATTAAGGGACCATATTCAATATATCGCTAGCAGCAAAGGAAGTTTTGTTAAGTTTTACATTCAGTGATTTGTTTTCTAAAAGCAATAGTTTATTTCTATTTTCAAATATGAAAATTTAGCAATAAGTGTGCTGTTGAAACATGTATCTACTCTTACCCAGGTAATTTAATACCATCTTTCTGACTCCTAAATCATTTCCAGTTGAAACTCAGTTGTTCAAAAAAAACCCAAAAAACAAAACTAGAAATAATATTAATATTTGCTCTCTTGATTCTACATATTAAATTGAAATCTTTTGAAAGCCAAAGCACTATTATTATTATTATTTTTAAAGATGTATTTATTTCTGCATTTAAGAGCTGGGGTACAGGCCAGAGGCAACAGGGTGTATGTGTGTGAGAGGATTCAGAGACAAAGTGGGAAATAAAACAGGCAGATCTACTGAAACACACTGCTGAGGGGGAGCAGTGGGAGAGGCAGGAGAGGTCTGCTGTGCCATGTGGGTCACCTCCCTGGCCAGGATCAAACTCAGGCTACAGTGGCTGCAGGAAGCCCCACAGTATGGCGCTCAGCCCCTTGTGCCACCAGGGAGGCCCAGCACTATTATTTTTAAGCAATAGTTATGGAGAAATGCATGCCAATATTTAGCATGCAGTATTATAGGCAGTAGTCAGTTTTCACTTAATTGGTATCATTAACATTCCTTTTTATTTGGGATTAATCTGAGTAGATTTATTAGAAATTTTAATGGATGGTGTTTGACCTGAATTGCACTATCATTTACCTATTTATTTGCTCAATATCATGCTAAACTGATTGTAGTCATTTTTTAATATTCATTATAAAAGCATTTCCACAACTCATTTTTTATCCTATAAAACTTTCTTGACAATTTTTAAATTTAATTTTCCAGTAAAATTTTAGGCTATCTTGCAAAATTTGAGGAAAAATTAATATACTAATGGCAATTTCTTAAAAGCTATACACAAAGTATATAGAGTTTTATTAATCAGGAAAAACAGAATCAATCTTTATCTAGGATTTCTGTTAGGTCTCTAAGTAAAAGTTAAAATTGTTTTTAAAATTTCACAGACATTGTAAGTTTTGTGATAAATTCGTCATAGTTTTAAAGTTTTTATTGCTGATATAAAATTTGCATGGACTTAGTTCAACTCATAAAATATAACAATTGTAATTTGGCTCATAAAAGTAAATCATAATGATATGCAATATTTAAGAAATATTTTCAAAGCAAATGATTCAAAAAATCTAAAAATAAAGGAATATACAAAGTAATAAACAGATGTAATAAGAAATTACAGATTGACATTGAGAAAAATTCAATCCCAAAATGATTAAATTTAAATGTTAGGAATAAGAACAATAATAATAATAGTAATGACAATAAAGACACAAAAACCAAAAATGAAAAGACAAGGACAAATTGGGGACACTTGGTGGGGAAGGGGGAGGGGAGGGTTGAGGACAGATGGGAGCACAGGGGACTGAGGTGATGGTGAATGGGGAATACATGGGAATTACAATTGATGTCAAATACATATAAATAAAAAAAAATAAATTAAATTTTAAAAAATGTATGATCTTATCAATAAGTAAATGTAAATAATTTCAAAAATTTTCCTTCTTGTCATGCCAGTGAATCCCCACATAAATATCTGTATCTTTGAAATTGTTTTATTTATTTATTTTATTAAAATATTTTAAAATTTACATATACTTGCCATTAATTGTAATCCCCATGTATTCCCCATCACCATCTCACCAGTGCACCATCACCTCAGTCCCTAGTGCACCCTCTGGCCTCTTCCCCGTCTTTGATGTAGTCCCACCTGTTTATCCTCTCTTTCACTATCTGTGCTTTAGGTGTTGTACCTCCGAAGATGTCATTGATGTGTATGTCATGTAGGCTTTTGCCTACTTTTTCTTCTAGAAATTTTATGGTTACAGGTCTTATGTCTAAGTCCTTAATCCATTCTGAGTTGATTTTTGTGCATGGTGAAAGGCAGTATTCTAGTTTCATTCTTTTNCATGTAGCAGTCCAGTTTGCCCAGCACCACTTATTGAACAGGCTGTCTTTATTCCATTGTATATTCTTTGCTCCTTTGTCAAAGATTAGTTGTTCATAAGTTTGTGGTGAAATTGTTTTAAACCCACTCAGCATTTTCTCTCCAAATTGCAGGTCTCAAATGTCTAGCACTTAAATATTGTTTTAGCCCAAAAGTAGAAAATATCTAAATGTAAATGCAAATATATTTTGAGTAGCTGATTTTGATTTTTATCAGCCTTTATAGTTTAACAGTATAACTGTATGCAGACACAAAATGATTATTAAAATAAGGTTATATTTTCTTTTGGCCAAAATGTACATAATTAGGCAAGTTTTTGTTCTGGTTTTACTAGATTTTTTTATCTATATACCTAAAAGGACAGAAAAGGAATAAATTTGTATCTGTGCTACTGCTAAGACCTAGTAAAGAAAAGTGTGATCATTATATTCCAAAATCACTTTTTGTTCATTAAGTAACTAAGATTATATCATTCAGAGACAGTATTTTCTTAACAAGGAGAGCAAACTAAAGCTGAAGTTTATGTCTTCCAGGCATGTAGAGACAATTTTGAATGACTAATCATAACTTGAAGAAACAGAAAAAGACTAGTAAGAAAATGTGTGTGTGAGTGTGTTTGAAGAGTTAATCTGGAGAAAGAAGGAGTGCATTTTGAAAGCAATATTGTAAATCCAAGCATAACTACTTGCATTCTTCAAAATTATTTCAACCTTGCCGATCTGAACGATAGGACATTGGTTATTGAGATAAAATGCTCATTTCATAACTGAATATTTGTATAAGGTGTCACCAGAAGAAATCACCTAATTCCTTTTGGAAATTATTGGAGGTCTATTTAAAATATTAAAAACTTAGTCTCCACAGTCAAACAACCTGCAGCTTAAAACTCACTTCCTAAGCTTCAGTGGCCTCATATTTATAATCTTTTACTGATACTAATCTTTTACTCGAATAGCCAAAACTCTCCTAACTGACAAAAAGGGAAGTGGAGGGATCACACTTCCAGACTTCAAACTTTACTACAAAGCCACAATCATAAAA
>JAGFMF010011586.1:3604145-3621831 GCA_019455555.1 Galemys pyrenaicus | reverse complement strand
GGATAAACCAAAGGGACCATGGGGGGGGGGAGGGGAAGGGGGGAGGGCAAAGACGGGGAAGAGGCCAGAGGGTGCACAAGGGACTGAGGTGATGGTGCACTGGTGAGATGGTGGTGGGTACTCCCTGGGGACTACAAATGATGTCAAATATAGCTAGAAAAAAAAATAATAGAAAGCATAAAAAAAAAAAAAAGAAATGTACTATGAAGCAAACCGCAGTCACTGCAGCACACGTTCTATCCCTGCTGCCAGCCAGTAGGGGGACTCACATGGCGCTGCAGACCTCTCCTGCTGTGCCTGCTGCTCCTCTCAGCAGTATACTTCCCTTGATCTGTCTGTTCTGCTCCCCGCTCCGGGCTCTCTGCTCTCTGTGGTGAATCCTCTCACCAACCCCCACACTCTGGCCTGTACCCCAGTGCTTTTATGCATAAATAATTTAAAAAAAAAAAAAAGAACTGCAGGTGAATGGTGGAAGGGATGAGAAAAGATGCTAACTCATTTTTAAGTAGTCTAGATTAAAATTAATAATGCTTTGCTACCTTTGACCTAAACATCTGTAAATTCATTTATGAATTCAACATTTGCAAAGTAATATAATTTACTCACCCATATTTACTAACATTATTTTATAATGCTCATTATCATAATTGATCACTTATTAGGTAACAGTGAAGGTAAAATATATCTAAACTTCTCTGACTAGTTAGTGTTTTTATAGGAAAGAATTATTAGTATGATTGATGTGACAGAAAATAATTCTGCTGTTCCCTTTAAAGGGTGTGACTATTAATGATTTATATATGAAAGGAAGTCCACACTCTTACAGTTTGTCGAGGTATTGCTGGATGAAGTAATTTCCAAAGAATTGAAGTCACTTCGAAACAATTACTATTATTATTACTACTATTTTACCTCCAGGTATATTAAACCATATTAAACCAAAAGCATATTTGGAAGTATAATACTTAAAGCAGATAGTACTTTGCTGCTATAAAGTGGAGCTGGGAGGGCAGAACCTGTACAATTTGATTTCTCCATTCATTTAGCCTTAGCCTTTCCAGCTGAAGACCATTTCATGTCAAGACATTTCAGGACTGCTTGTATGGTAGTAGTAGTGATCTTTTTGTCATTGATTAGTGAACCATGTTGAATATATTCCAAGAATTTTTCAGTCCTCATTCTGGAAGCCACTCACCACTCTAGAGCAACACACTCAGGCGAATACTTCCATGAACAGTGACTAGTTGCATCCATCCCTCCAGAGAGTTGACTGCTGTGATAATCTCTTAATAATAGTGATAGGCTAAAGAATGGCCCCATGTTTATTCCCTAGAACCTGTGAATGTCACTTTATAGGTCAAAAGGGACTTTAATTTGGTAACCTTTCTTTTTCATTTTCTTTTTCAGTTGTCTCCGTAACAATATGATCTTTGGAGTATAACCTCCACATGGGCACATGTTTCACTCACACTCTACCAAAGTTCCAGAACAGCTGGCCTATGTGCCTTCATTTTCTCTCCTACCCTCACCCCTTCTCTCTGGTTACCAGTACATTTTCACAATATCTAAGATATTTTTGTTATGATTTGCCAGTTTTGCTTTGGTTATTTACAATATATTCTGCAAATGAGTGAAACCATCTGAATATTCTCTTTGGAAAAGTGTCTATTTAGGCTTTTTGCCCGTTGTTTTTTGTTGTTGAGCTACTTGTGTTCTTTATAAATTTTGGAAATTACCCCTATGTCAGGTACATGGCATACAATATCTTCAAAGGTTGCCTTTTCGTTTTTTACTGGTTTCTTTCAAAGTATAAGAACATTTTAGTAAAAGGGTCTTTTCAGAAGTGATTAAATTAAGGGTCTTTGAGGAAATTATCCTAGATTTTCAGGGAAGGCACTAAATATTATCAGAAGTATTCTTAGATGAAGGAGACAGAAAGAGATTTCTCTAAAGAGGAGAGGCCACATGATGATGGACATAAGAGGCCGGAAAGAGGCAAGAAGGTGTCATGGGCCAATGAATGCAGATGGCCTCAAGAATTAGATTAGGTAAGAAATAAGAACCTCTCCTAGAGTCCTTAGATGGAAACTGTCATTCTGTTACTTTGCTATAAGCCTAGTATAGTTCCTTTCAGTCTCCAGAACTATAAAGGAATATATTTATGTTTAAGTTACCAAGTTTGTGGCAGTTTGTTATAGCAGCTATAGAAAGTGAATATGATAATTATTAATATTCGCATAATCATGTGATAATAAACTTTTGTACAATAAAGTTCTTCCTGATTTTAAAAAAATGGTGATGTTTTTCACTAGTATACTACATTAAAAATTTTATGGTGTTTTAAATTTTGTGACCCTTTGATCTTTGAAACAATTCTATGAGGTAAGAGGGAAAATATTATTATACCAATTTTATTTATGAGGAACACGAAACTCAAGGGCCTTACATGACTTGCAGTGAAAAGAAACTGTTTAACTTCTTGCCTAATGCGTTCCTTCCATAAAGTTCTACTTTTTTATTTTTTTAAGATTCATTTATTTACACATACAAGAGCTGGGGTACAGGCCAGAGGAGCTAGTGGTGAGAGGAGTCACCAGAGACAGAGTGGGCAGCAGAGCAGGCTGGCTACTGAAATACACTGCTGAGAGGAGTAGCGGGCGAGAAAGGAGAGGTCTGCCACTCCATGTGGGTCACCTCCCAGGCCAGAGATCCAATTTGTGTTGCAGTGGCAGCCAGTAGCTTCATAGTGCTGCGACTCAACCCCTTGTACCACCAGGGAGGTCCCTAGTCCTGCTTCTTTACAAAGAGTTTAGAAAGCATATATAATACAGTATATGAGCTACATTTATTTAGGGGAAGATATATGGTCCTCTAAATTAGGAAAAGAGAAAATCCATCAGGGGGAGAAAACTTTCTACCTTAAACTCATGTTAAATAACATTTTCTTGCTTGGTAAGATGCCAGGTCCCCTTATCAAGAAAGAATTGGGCAGATAATTCATCTGAATTTTTATTATTTGACATGCAGCACACAATTATTAAGGAACATAGTGAAACCTAAAATGAGATTATAAATAAAAAAATTTAAAATTGTTAAATATAATCTTAAAGATGTGGACAGTTGAATAGAAAGGAAAAAATGCTAAATTAAAATATATACCACACATATTCACTTCAGGGATGCTTTTATATTTCTAACTATTACCTAAGAGATATGAATTTATAAATTGAAACAAAAGTACATTTTTAGAAGGTATTAATGAGTTTATAACTATGTCCAGCTTTATTTTCAAGCTGTGCCTATAATCTCCAGTAGAGAAAATGATAATATGCCTATCACCAAGGCTTTCTTTCTCATTTTCCACAGTCAATGTGATAATTACTGTAAAGGCAAACATCACAGCTGAGTGTGAGTGCAGCCAACAGGTAAAGCATACAATATAAAGTCCATACTGTATGCAAATGTCATCATCTTCAAAACCATAAGCAACTATTGATTAAGAATTTTAAGTTCTTCAAAGCATTGCTAAAGAAAAATAAGTTTAGGAGCTTTTAAAAGTTGTTTTTGCCTCAGGTGAGTTACTGGAACTGAGTGATTCTATACTTTAAAAAAAAATGGTGCATTAAATAACTTAAAATGGCAAAAGGTAACAGCTCACAGAAACTTTAAAATGAAGAATAAAATGTCTGTATTTCATTTTATTTCCTTTCAGATAAGTCAGATCTACCATAATATGTCACTAAAGAGAGACTGATGAAAAGATGATCTCATTTGATGGGACTTTATGTGTTAAAAGATCGTATTTTGTGCTTCATGAATTTGTTAAGTCTACTACATAATGTTAGACCTGCAGACATTAGACATGAACCCTTGCATTTTATACCAGAAGAGACATACTGTTTATAGATGTGTGGATGATATAAACATCCAATGCTGTTCATCAAATTAAAAACCAAACAATAAACCCCAAGAATTCTTACATACTCATGGACAAATTGTTGGCAATTTGCTAATGGAAAAAAATTCTCATCTGTCTGCTATCTTCTCTCACACCTTAATAGTCTAAGCTACCATTTTCTATAATTTAGAATACTGTTAATGGGTTAGTACATTTGTCTTCTATCATCCCCTCTCCTTTTTTTCTATTTTGTTCTCCTTATGAAGCCAGAGTGAGGTCTTTGAACTTCATAGATTATCAAACATCTACTTACTAAAATGACTTAGTAGTTTCCCACTGGTCCTGCTTTGAAGGTTGAACTCCCTAACTTGAAACCTAGCTGCTTCTCACTGCAATTCTTGCTTCTTCTCCCACCTCTTTGACGAGTTTTACAGCCACATCCTTGTTCTGTACTCTTCTCCATGTAAGGCTTTTTCCAACCTTGTAAGGTTACTTCCTTCAACTTCAACTCAAAGCTTCCTACAGCAGGACTTCCATGCCTTTCTGCCACAGAGTATCACAGTGACCAGGCCTTTCCTTTATAGCTCTAATAGCAATTGCAATTTCACATCAGTATGTGTGGTATAGTCTCATCTATGAGACTATAAGTTGCAGAAAGGACAGTGTTAGTGTCATAACTTTTTCTCACTACTAGTTTCCCAAAACAGATCCCATTATCTGGAGAATAAAATTCCCAAATGAGCTGACAGAAAGAAACATATGAAATAATTTTCAAACTATTTCACTAGTAGGAATAGTTTAATTAAAACATTAGTTAAGTACAACTTTATAATATTTGTGTAAGATAAAGTTATCAAATGAAAATGTAGATATTTTAGAAATCAAAAATTATTTTCTAAAACACCAAATATTTGGAATAGGAGATTTTACCAAAAAAATTTCAAATACAAGTCTTTGCATCCATTTTATCTAATAATTCTGTTTTGTATAAGTGAACACAGAAAAATCCACATCTGTGTAGATAAGCAGCTTCAGCAAAAACAGCTAGCATTCTATTCATCAGATGCTCTTTATTTAAAATGATTCAGAATCCTGGATAGTAGAGAGATTTTTTTTTGTCAGCCCATTCAACAGCAATCTCTAGTATCTACTTCCATCTTCTAATCATGACACATTTAGAATGAGTAAAAGGCTAGAAATTTTATTTTTGGTGAAAAGTAATTTTTCTAATATATTTTAAAATATTTTAACTTGACTGATGACATGTGTTATTACTTCTAAAATCAGTGGAATTTGTCTCAAATATTTGCTTAAATTCTCAAGATGGCTAGCATATCTTCTTTTGCCTAATCGAATCCAGAATCCATTCACTAACACTTCACTTGTCATAATGTGTGCTAGAACACTGTAGTCCCCCACTGGCAAAATGAGTCCTTTAGCTTATTCAAAAATAAAAAATATAAACCCAGTTGAAACATAATGGACAAATATGTTCGAGAGAGATGGTGTGTGGATGAAAACAAATTATTTCCCATCAGTAAAACAAAAAGAAAATTACTTTTGTCTCATGACTTACTTAAAACTCCACCTTGATCCCCTAGATTGTTGGAAATATTTCTGGAACAGTCTGCTATTTAATAAGATTGTTAATACATTTGACAATTTTGTATCATTTCCCAAAACTATTTTTGAAAGATGCTAGCTTCTGTAATTTCTTTGCAATATGTGGTGCTGTCTTGAATGCATTTGGGCAATAGATTCATACTTGCATCTCACCAGTTGTTGACCTCAGTGCTTTCACACTGTCAGTACAGATGTCACTTAATTTTTGCCAACATCCTTTATGGTATGTTAAAAACTGATCCAAACACTAGCAAAAAATTCCCCTGTTGTCTGTGTCAAGTGTCTAATTTAATGCATTCTCTTCACATTCACCTGCATGTACAGTATAAAACAAGCAAGTAGAAATCAAAAATACATGTAATCTCATTCAATGGAACTATAAATGTGGCGTTATGAATCTCAGCCCACAAATTCAAGTGCACATGGAATATAAATATTTAATTTAACTCCCCATTTACTAGAGTAAGTAGCTTAATCAGTTATTTAAGTGTTTCTTTTCATCCTAAGAAGTGGCTGAAGATTCCAGTTAGTTTATATAGTGTCAGGGATTAGAACCACAGCCCTGAGTATTCAGTCTTTGAACCCCTTTTGTGACTATTAAAATATTCCACTTTCCTTTTCATGTCCTGTGAGTACTTTTGCTCCCTCCATACTGGTACGTAGGATACTAGGGCACAGGAAACTGCCCTTTGGCATCTAGCACATTAGGACACATAGGACACAGTTTCTAACAATCATCCATTCTCTGGTGTCATCCTGCCTCACCTGACCTACCCCACGTCATAGGACTCAGGGTCTGCCACTGTCAATTTAGTCTCTGTTCCCATTAATTATCTTTTCTCCACTTATTCATTATTCTCCCTACATGATGTAACTTTTTTAAACATGAAAACTTATTTTTAAAAATAAGACTATCATTTCTAAAATAGTCATAGATTTTTCTCAACAAGTACTTTATCAACTAAATGCCAACCACATTTCTCCACTTACCAATGAGTAAAATGACAAAGTCCTTGTCATTATGGAATTAACATTTATGTGGAAAATAGAAAATAAGCAATTTAGCAAATAGAAACCATGCCCTCTGATAATGTTGTAACCAGGTTCCTGCGGTGCCCAGATGCCACAGGACAAAGTAGCTCTACTGGAGCTGAGGTGTGCTGGCCTCAGCCCACTCTCTATGGATGTCTCCCTGCCCCTCCCCCCAAATCTAGTGAGGCTGGCTCCACCCATGGCTCCCTGAAACCAACAACTCATGAGCCTGCCCTGACCTCGTACAGGCCAGTCTGGCAAGGGCCAGGCTTTCCCCTCTTTTATGTCTGGCTCCAGGATCCTAGATGGATCAATCAGGTTCAAACTCTCCAGATGTCACGCAACATTGAGTTAATTTATTCAGCTTAAAAATGGAACATGAGCTGATTGGTGCTAAACAGTCTAATCAGATGCTTAGGATTGAAAATGGTCCAATCAGTCTTGTAAGATGGAAGACTGAAGAGACTATAAGGCAGAACGAGAGCCAGCCTCTGAACTAAAAAAAGAGAAGTGAGCAGCTTACCTCCAAAGGGAGAAGGAGTCAGCAGCCAGTCTCTGGACAGAAGACAGACTCAGCAGCAGGCCACCAAACAGAGAAAAAGTATTCATTGGACCACCTAGAAGAAGGATGCAACAAATGTCCCCACAAAAAAGAGAAGCAGTGTGGGGTTCACCAGACCTCCTTAGTCTTCTAGACTTCTAGATCTCCAGTCCTATGTAGACTTGGCTTTTGAAACCTGTCTCTGGCCCTAACTCTGATATCACCTGCAGGGGGCCTTAACCTACTGTCTCAAAGAGCTGCTCACTATTGGTGTATGCCAACTGTTCACAGGGAGCTGTCCCAGTCTCCGTTCTCCAGCACCTTCTCCTGGTGCTGTTGAGTCCATCACCATCTGTCTTGGTGTCAGGCTCAGTCTTCAAATTTCTGATGTGGACTGATGCTATGTCCCCTCATCTTCCAAAAGCAAGTTTTGAGACTTCTGGTCACTGCAAATACTATCGAGGGTGAGACAACTAGCCCCTTGTGGCTATGGAAACTTTCCCTCAATCTCCTATTTGTTAAATAAATAAACCCTGTTGTTGGAACCTGAGCCTGAGTGGTCTTGTAATTTGGGTGAAAAACTACTGAGAGTGAACTCTCCTTATTCTTGGCACTGTCATTTGACCCTTTCTTTTCACTGTTTTAATTTGTATAAAGGTGAATTTCTATAAAGGTAATGAAATAGAATGAGACATGTGGAGATTAAAATCTTTGAAAAAGTGATATTTGCATGGAAGCATAAATGAGAAGAATCTGGAAAGAAAAAATTGTGCAATGGTCCTGCCATAGGCTGGACTTGGTCATTCTAGGAATAGCAAAATGATCAATACAATTAAAAAGTGCAAGGGAAGGACTAGTCATAAGCTAAAAATTAAAGTGGGCATGTCAGTAATGTGGGAAAGAAAAAAAAAATCTGAAAAACAGAAAGGAAAAGGAATATAAAGTAATATCCCAAATGTCTTCTGGCCTAACAAAGATTCCATATAATTGCAGACTTTGGGCAAAAGTATCAGTCTTGTTTGATCATTTTTAGAATTGTTTCTTCTTTGGGTTACCTAGTAATGACAATAGTTATATTTTCCTTCGTAGACCCACATCATATATTCATTCAGTATTAGTGATGCAGAACTTAAATACATTTTTTTACAAACTCATTTACCTCTCTCTCAAATTTAATGAATTTAACTCACTTTACCCGCTACTTAAAATACTTTTTTTTGTTTTGCAATACCAAGACTTACAATAAGCTGTAGGAAAGCACATATTCAAATTGCTTATATGTTTGATTCTTTGTTCAAAATTATATGTAATTTTTCAGAGATCACAAACTATTGTGCATAAAAATGTACAACATATTGTTTTAGAATTTGTACAGTATTTATCTGCCTGTATGAAAAACATGAAAGAAAGCCTTGTCTCTTCTTGTCTTTGAGTGAATTCACATGAAAAAATTTCTGGCTATCCCATTAGGTTATACACTAATACCAGTGTGATTTTTGTTGGTTGATTAAACAATGATTGAGTATATAATAAAATTTGTCCTTTGATTTTAGGTTATTGAATCATGCCGTTACTTGTTTGGTTATTACCAAACTTTATTTTTTAATTTCTTGCTTTTAATGGAGATAAACTTCTACTTTAAAAATAATTACTGCAACTCACCTGAAAACAAATAATAATTATAAACACATATTTATGAAAAACATAAATTGCAGATATTATAAAATTATAATTTACAAAACCATTTATAATACAGCATTATTAGGATAGATTAAGTTACATAATCAGTTGTTACTATGCAATTGTCCAGTATATGCATGGAGCTTTGCCTAGCATTTAGTTCACCAGTTTTATGTCTTCCATAAAAGAGTATTGGTTTGATAGAAAGGACTGTGAGTAGTTAAGTTCATATGAGGCTCAAAGGATGATTTGTGCAAAGTCATAAACTTCTCATTCATGTTCAAAATGGCAAGGAAATTATGTCTAGGTTATGTAAATATGATTAAAAATTAAATAAAAATTAATTAAGTAAAAATTAATAGTAAATGTGCTAACAGATGCTAAAACTCTTATTTATGCATACTTTACTTATAGAGTTTCAAAATGTTCAACCATGTGTTTTAAAAATGCAAACCAGAGGCCTCCCTAGTGGTGCAAGGGGTTAAGCACTGCACTATGAAGCATCTGCAGTCATTTGGCCAAGTTCGATCCCTGGCCAAGGAGATGGCCCACATAGTGCAGCAGACTCCCTTGCCTTGGCCACTGTTCCCCTCATCAGTGTACTTTGGTCAGTCTGCCTGTTCTGCTCCTCACTCTGTCTCTGGTGAATCCACTCACCCCCTCACCTCTGGCCTGCACCCCAGCTCTTCTATGTATAAGTAAAAAAAATCTTAAAAATAAATAAATAAAAATGCAAGCCAAATATCTGTAGAACACTCAATGCTCAATCAAATGTTTAAAACTTCCTTTCACATAAGTACCTGAATAGAATACAGTACTAAAGGATATAGGAGTTGCTGGTCTGTACATCCTGATTAACCTAGGGAAAAATAATATGGATTTAATGAGAGAGAAAAAAAATTAACTCTATAGCTTTCTGAGATCTAACAAATTTAAATAGGCTGATGAAGAGACAAGGCCAACGATATAGGAACTAGAAACTACCTAACAACACAGGAAAAACCACAGAAACATCAGAAAGCACTCATCTACCTAATATGAAACCAATATGAAATATATAATAACCATGAAATAGTAAATAACCGTATTTATTTATGTATTTATTTATATATATATTACTACATATGTATATTTTATATACTATATATATATAGTAAAACATGCTTTGAAATCTGAGAGAAACCAGCCTACCAGATAATTATTTCATTATATATTTTATTATTGATAAATACCTGAAAAGCCTTCCTCCTGAAGAAGGGTGTGAAGGAACTGCAAAGGTCTAAGGAAGAAAATTTTATTTATTTATTTATATACATTTTACATCATTTTCATTTTTTTTTTTACAATGTTTGCTTTCTTTTCACAGGTATAGTCCCCATAGAATTCCCACCACCAATTCACCCATGTACTATCAACATAGTTCCTTGTGCTCTTCCTTCCCTCATTTTGATCCTTCTCCCTCTTCCTCCCCTGCAGAATGTCACTGATTTACAGTTGTGTGTTTATTTTTTTTGTAAGTTTTTCTTGTTATTATTTTTTCCCTAATGCCTTACTTGCTTCCCTTACATTCCTCCTGTCAGTGAAATTATCCAATATTTTTCTTTTTCCTTCTGATTTATTTCACTGAGCTCTTCTAGCTCCATCCATGTTGCTGTGAAACCTGCACCCCTATGTTTATTGCAGCACTGTTTATAATAGATTAAGTCTTGGAAACAACCCAAATGCCAAAAAATAGATGACTGAATCAAGATGATGTGGTGTGTGTGTATATATATATATATATATATATATACACACACACAATGGAATACTATTCAGCAATCAAAAAAGATAAGGAAGAAAATGTTTAAGTAATCAAATAATAGACATTTCTACAAAATAATAAAAGATTGACTCTTTTAGACTCAGTGAGTGATTAAGATGGAGTAGTGGGCTTTCAGTCTCTAAATAACTTTTTGATCACTCACTAGAATTCTCATTCCAAAACAAAAATCTGATATCATCATCTTTTAAAAACCTTTAATCCATCTTCCTTGCATAAGTGTTGTTAGAGGATACCCAAGGAAGAGTCAGAGCATTCAACAGTGCCCAGTAGTAATGAGGTAAACCCAAGACGCCAGGATGTTAGTGAATACCACTAGAGAGACACAGCCAGGGAGATTGTCAATGGATTTATAATGATGGAAACATGGTTTTCTGCCAGGCCTTCGGTCTCTAGGCCTGAACTGTCATATCCTTTAAAGAGAAAGACTTATTTAGGGAAAAATATTTATTTATGTATTTATTTATATATTACTATATATATTTATATACTCTCTCTCTATATATATACATACATATACAGTAACATATGCTTTGAAATCTAAGGCGAGAAACCAGCCTACCAGATAATAATTTCATTATATATTTTATTGTTGATAAATACCTGAAAAACCTTAAGAAATTCTAAATTTGAGGGTTGCATGTCATAAAGTGTACTATTATGAGAGAAGCAATATGCTTTACTATAACATACTTACTATGATCTTATTAAGAAAGAAATAGAGAAAGAAAAATAAATGAATAGAAAATGGAGGGACTTAAAATATGCAGAAAATAACTTAAAAGGCAGCAAAAACTAATGAGGTAAAATGACCTAGTTATAAAATCAGTAAAGCAAAAATTGTTGGAGCCTCTTTTAGCTTTTTGCCAAAAGCAATAAATAAGTAGGTAGTTTAAAAATAAGAACAGACACTGGCTGATAAGGTTATTTTGATATTATATAGTGAAATAAAAATCTCCATAATTTTTTATGGTTACTTCAATACTTTTGAGTTAGGGTCATTATATCAAGGACATTAGAAATTTTGACATATTTTCTCACACACCATTTATCAATTTGTTTTATTTTAAAATATTTGGCAATCTGTGGTACAGTTTGATCTTAGTCATTAAAATTTCATTATAAGCAAATTTTCATATCCTAATAAAATATATTCTGAGACCTACATAATGCAAGGAGATGTTAGTATAATTGCAACTACAGAAAATTTAAACATTCATCTTAAATTTAGATACTTGATTAAAGATCACTTTTGATATATATTAAAGAAGATTACAATATCTACTCTTTGGCATATATTTGTTTTCTCATTCAATAACTATAGAGAAATAAAAAGCAAAAGGAAAAAAGCCAAATAACAGTACATTATTATATTTAAATTTATATGTCATGTATTAGCTTATTACATATAAATACATTTTCCAAATTCCTTACTCTTTGAAATATAAACTTTATTTTCCTTATTTTCAACTTGTAGTCATTGCCTGATTGAATAATTTTTGGTGGATAAAGTAAAATTTTATCATGAAAATTTAAGCATAATTTCTTTACATACAATTAAGTCATTTTCAAATTAATGTATATTTTAGAAAAATCTTGTTTTATCCTTCAGATAAAACAGAAAGATCTTTTCATTAAGTCATTGAAAAATACCTTTTATTATCATTGTGACTAAATGAAATCTATTCTAATTTTCTTCTTTTAAACAAAATGAAATCTCAGCTCTTTCTTTTTAAGAAATTATTGACTGGACAGTGCATAATTTTTCATCTGTCAATCAAAAGTTTATATTTTGAAAAGAATCCTGGACTTTGCTAAACAGATGTCAGGTCCCAGATACTGCATCATTTCATATTTCTCTTTATATTTCAGTTACATACTTATGTAATGCTGGAGACAAATGTGTTAGAAAACAGCATCATTCCAATAGTATGATTTTTAGATAGATATTGAAATAAGCAAAGTCCCAAAATAGTAAGGACCATCTTAATTTTCATGCATCTGTGTTTTAGAATATTTCGTTTAGGGAGCAAAAGAATCATATTGAAAAACATTCTTTGAGAAACTCATTTTAAGCAGTTTAATCAAGATCATACAAGACAGAATCCCCAAATTATACAAATCAATATATTCATCTAAAAAACAAATTACTATGACAGTTAACAATGATATTAAACTCCCCTATGAGTAGGGAACATATTTTTTTCAATAGGCACATTTTACTTTTATTTTTTTTTTTAATTTTCATAATGTCACTGAGAAAAGATTTTTATCCAATTACTGAGGACACAAATGTCAGGACTAAGGGAATAATTCTGAGAAAGGGTGTTTTTGAATGATTCTGCATTTCATTATCTTCTAATCAAGCAGTCAAGTTTCCTCACCTCTAGAATTCACATTCTGCTGATTATTATTTAAGTATATTATTTGGTTACACTGTAATTTCTGGCTAAACCCATATGAACAAAGAACAGTTAGTGATGGCTCTTTCACAGTTTTATTCCCCTTTGTGTAGTTGGCTAAGAGATTCCCTCCAGATTTCTCTATCATCACCTACACAGCTCTCCCACTGGCTATAAAATACTGCAGCAGCTTGTAGGTAATTGATCAGACAAGTGAACTGTAAAATATTCATTTTCTACTTCAACAGCCAGATAAATCTCTTGGGAAGAGGATGAAAATATTGCTTATGCACATCAGGGTCGGAAGAGTAATAGCAAGGTTGCTGATAAGCAGGGGTCCACTACAGAGCTAATACTTAATTCAGAGCTATGCCAGGACTAAAAGCATGCAGAATATCTTGCCTGAAGCTACAAGTCTCATTATACACTCAACCTGAGGCATCAACATCAGTGCCCTATTCATGTTGCTCAAAGGATAGTGCTTCCTCTTTTAATTAATCAGGTTCATCTTGGTATAACATGCCAAATAGCCAATTAACACTTAGCTACTGTAACCAACTCGCTAAACACTAAATTGCTAATGAAATGAGAGTGAACAGACAGGTAGCTGTGCAAAGAATGATGGGAAAGCAGGTTGACTAATTTTTTTTTCATTGCACCTGTGTTTGAGGATTTTCTCCTTCATTTGATTTCTTTCCTCTGCCAACTTTTCAAATAACTGTCAAACAGCTTTAATTGGCAGTTGTTAGAGTAGACCACTCTAAGACTAGTTAAACTAAAGCAAAAAGTTGTACATTTTTCCCACTCCTTGCTCTTTGTGTTGCAATATTAAAAAATGCTAAGAAACATTTCTTTGGTCTAGTACCTATTTTACATCTGTAACAACTTTTTAAGGCACCTCAAATCAGTGACACATATACTTGATATATTTTCATGTCCTGTCATTAATGGAATATCAGGAAGATTCTAAAAACAGAACAGACACTTTGGAGATTAAGATATAGTGTACTTTATCTTTTAAATGGTAATTTTGATTTTAAAATTTGTCTATATCTCCGTTACAAAAGCTTCAAAACTTTCCCCTTTATTTTGAAGTCTAGCTTCTCGTCACTGTAGGTTAAGAGGGGAGAAAGAGGAAAATAAATCTTTTAATTGGTTGTACTGGTCCCTCCAATGAGTGTCATTGTTTCTTGTACTTGCTTTGATGGTTCTCAGAAGACACCACTGTGTTTTTTTGGAAATTCTAGGGAGTCTCCCCACTCCACGTTTCTCTTTTGTATAAGATTCAACTCTGACTCAACTCCTGCCAACTACTCATCTCCTGATAAGCACCACATAGCTCTTGCTGAGCCATCCCACTGATAGGCAACACTCTTGGAGGGAGGTACCAGCAAGGTAGTACTGCCTTTGTGGTGCTCACTTTACTTTCAAAGGAAACTGACACCATACATGCTCATTGCTTTCCTTACCATGTTATATGCTGTGAACACCTCACTCATCCTCCTTTCCATCTCCATAGTATCCTTCCTCAATTCTCTTTTCTCCTGCTCAGACAGATCCCTATGAAGGTATCCAGGTGGGGAGTGGAATGTTTATCTCCCTTATTTCAGGCACTCTTAGAAATTTGCTCATCAAGTCCTCTTTCTCCTCTCTTAACCTACAGTGACGAGAAGCTAGACTTCAAAATAAAGGGGAAAGTTTTGAAGCTTTTGTAACAGAGATGTAGACAAATTTTAAAATCAAAATTACCATTTAAAAGATAAAGTACACTATATCTTAATCTCCAAAGTGTCTGTTCTGTTTTTAGAATCTTCCTGATATCCCATTAATGACAGGACATGAAAATATATCAAGTATATGTGTCACTGATTTGAGGTGCCTTAAAAAGTTGTTACAGATGTAAAATAGGTACTAGACAAAAGTACTTTATTTTACTGAGATAAAAAAAAGAAGGCACCCCCCCCACACACACACAGTTTCACTCATAAATAAGATATTGAATTAAGCAATATGTTGTTTAGGAGGAGACTTGCATGGGTCTCTCTTTAAGCCTGGAAAGTCTTCCCATCAGTCTCCTTCTGGTATTCTTATAAAAATCAACAAAGTTGTGGTGGGAGAAGGAGTAAGAGGGTTTATTTAACTATTAATAAACTGATAAAATATGTCCAGTTTCAAGTCTTGACAGTAATTAGTAGTTAGTGGAGTACTTTTGGTTTTAGCTCTGAGTCACACTGCTAATTCTGGGACATCAAGAAAAAATATCACTCCATATACTGTTATATATCTAATCTGGGCTAAGAAGCTTAATAGAAAATGAAAAAGCAATCAGAAAACTCCTGCACTCTCTCCCATTTGGCTTTATTCTTTATACAACAAAGGAAAATTAGATGATAGTTAACAACAAGGGCTTGTTTAAAACTGCATCTGACGTAACAGGAGAAAGTTCAGAGAATATTAATTTTCCTCCCTGGGAATGAAGTTCTATCCTATTACCCTTCTCTACATGTTTCAAAGTCTAACTTCAGCATAGTCAATATGTACTTATATATAGTTTTGTTTTGTTTTTCTGGTTGATGTCATCTTTGTGCTTGTGAATTCCATGATTTCTGCAGAAATGGAGTAGTTTGTAAATATTCTGATACTCTGTTTTCAGGAAGAAAACCTTTAATGACCAATCAATTATATTTGGAGTTCTGTTTATTTATCATCAAAATTAGTAGAAATCCCTCTAATATTTGGCAACATAAATGATGAATACGGCCTCCCTGGTGGCGCAGCAGGTTGAGCGCCGTACTGTGAAGCATCCGCTGCACAGCAGCACGAGTTCGATCCCCGGCCAGGGAGGGGACCCACATGGAGACTCAGTCCTGCTTTGTCCACTGTTTCCCTCAGCAGTGTATTTCAGTCCATCTGCCTGTTCTGCTCCTTGACTTGTCTCTGGTGAATCCTTTCACCTCCCGCGCCTCTGGCTTGTACCCCTGCTCTTGTATGCATAAAAACAAACAAACAAACAAACAAAACTTAAAAAAAAATGAATAGATATATAAGTAAGTATAGTTTCTACTATCTCCCCAATGAAAGAAAATCGAAGATAAGTATTTGGTGGAAAGAACCTTAATGAAAGAGTAGATATGGAATTGTCAGTCAACAATATCTGTTTAATAAGAATAAATTATTATCAATAAACAATAAAAGGTAATATACATTTTGTTCTTCAAAGTGTTTTGTATTTTGCTTATGTTCATATAAATGAGAAAATATATATGATGATATTTACATAGATCACTCCTAAATCACTAAAGGTATTGAGTTGGTAAACATATTGCAAAGACTATAAGGTCACAATCATATAAAAGCTTACATACTAAAGAGGTGATACTAAATGCTAGCACTGACTATTTCTATGTCAAAACCATACATATGCATTTCCTTTGTTTCTGTTTTTATTTTCCAATTTTTTGATTAACACACAAGTATTTTAATGAGGAAATTAATTACTATTAAAATTAATTATATTTTATAGTAGTTCGTGAAATGACTAAAAGTGTAGTGACATCATGCAGCTCTGTTGAAGGAGCTTTATCACTTTTACATATGTATATTTAAATGAAAAATTAACAGTATCATGTAATATATATAGATTATGGCATTCTATGTAACACAAGTTGAAGACCACAGGCTTTTAATATAAAAGCAATGACATTGGAAAGAAATGTGGCTGTGATGCTACAAAGACAAGAAGGTCAAATTTTCTTTGAGCTGAAGATCTACTCAGTTGTTAAGATGGTTTATGAGGGCTTCCCTGGTGATGCAGTGGGTTGAGCGCTGCACTGTGAAACATCCACAGCATAGCAGCGCGAGTTCAATCCCTGATCAGGGAGAGGACCCACATGGCATGGTAGACCTCTCCTGCCTCGCCCACTGCTCCATCAGCAGTGTATTTCGGTCAGTCTACCTGTTCTGCTCCCCATTCTGTCTCTGGTGAATCCTCTCACTTCCTGCACCTCTGGCCTGTACTCCAGCTCTTATATGCTTATATTCTTTAAAAGAAAAGATGGTTTATGAATTTTCTCATGTATATTACCTTCTGATAATTTGAAATAAATTCTAATACCTTGACTTATAGTATTTTTTAATATCCTTTGGATATCTTTAGCATGCATTGAATCTGTTTTTTTTTTGCCATTGCTCTTTTTTATTTATAATTTTTTAAATTTACATATATTTGACATCAATTGTAATCCCCATGTATTCCCCATTACTGTAACACCAGTGCACCATCACCTCAGTCCCCTGTGCTCCCGTCTGCCCTCAACCCTCCCATTCTTCTCTCCCCACTAAGTGTCCCCAATTTGTCCTTGTCTTTTCATTTTTGGTTTCTGTGTCTTTATTGTTGTTATTATTATTATTATTCTTATTCCTTTCCTTGATCCTTATTTGGTTCCCTTACATTCCTCCTAGGGGAGGAACCATCTGGTATTTTTCTTTTGCCTTCTGACTTTCTTCGCTGAGCATAATCCCTTCCAGTTCCATCCATGATCCTATGAATGTGTCTAGTTTTTCATTTTTGATTGCTGAGTAGTATTCCATCCATCGTGTATATGTACCACAGCTTCCCGATCCACTCATCTGTTTTTGGGCATTTAGGTTGTTTCCAGGTCTTACCTATTGTAAGGAGTGCTGCTATA
>JAGFMF010011586.1:3567317-3603298 GCA_019455555.1 Galemys pyrenaicus | reverse complement strand
TGGGCATTTAGGTTGTTTCCAGGTCTTCCCTATTGTAAAGAGTGCTGCTATAAACATAGGGGTGCAGGTATTCTTTTGAATCGGTGTATTTGTGTCTTTAATGTGTTTAAATGGAATATATGAGCATATACAATTTTTAAAAATACAACAACCCATATATCCATATCCCATGTTAAGGAAAATTAAGTTTCCAGCAGACTTCCTGTTCTCAGTTCCTCATGTAAAGAACTTGGACATTACCACTCAATCCTAAAAAGTAAAATTTTATAACATATTGACAAGTTAATCCATAATAAAGGGGAGGACACAAGGCAAACACAAAGCAAATTACTATCCCTAGGATTTCTGAGAAGACAGGCAAACATAGGGATGCTAACCGAAGAAGAGACTTAAGTATAGAAATTTAGGAGGACTTAGTACTGGGGTAAGGAAATCTGAAGTGTACCTTATTAGCTGTGGATAGCTTAATGTGGACAATTCTGGGTAAGCTCCATAGGGACCTAGTCTTAGGTTTTATGTCTCCACAATTTTGTGAGATTTGTCTTCAGGAGCTTGACAATGTTTTTATAGAAAGTATCATAAAAATGTCCCCTCATGCTTCCAATTGGGTGAGGGGGAAAGGAATTATTTTTGAAATATCTGGAGTACTCTGAGTTACTTAATTAACCATATCTGTGGAGAAAGAAATTCTTCAGGGCATAAACTACTGGGATATTAAAACAACCTGATTGACCAAGAGGAAGAGGAGTACATAACTCCCATCAACTTTAACCTTCCATGTGAGAGAAAAAAGTTATCAACTCAAGGTCATTCATCTTGTTCACCTTAGGGCAAAGAAATAACTGAGAAATATTTTTAAAGTTCACAGTCCAGAGGTATAGACCCATTAGAAGACAGATCTAACCTTAAGACTACAGAACAATTGCACTCCGCAGACACCTTTTTACCACATTCCTAAAGACCTATTCATGACTATTCTTTTTATCTAGTATATTATGTCTGGTGAACATAAAAATTATACAAGGCATACTGAAAAGCAAAGCACATAACAAACCATTAATTTAAAGAGATAGAACAAGTACAAGGATCAGAGATGGCAGGATTGTGGAATTACCACACTAATGTTAGAGGGAAAATTATGGGGTATCCTGGCACCCCCCACCCAAACAACCTTCACACTCTGAGTTCTTCCATTCACCAGATAAGACAAAATATACTCTTAATGTGAAAGAAATTTAATAGCATGGTGTGTATAAAGAGAAAAAAGGGTAATATTTTTCCAGTTAAATACCCAAAGTTACCCATCTCCTTGTGGGTTAATGCCCAGTCAAACAGGATTGGCCTTAAGCAGGACCACTGAGTCCCAAAGTTTACCACAGAAGTTAGTACATCTTCCTCCTCAGACTCAGTAAATTTACCAGATGAGCACTAAGAACCCATAGAAACACTTAGCAGTTTATTGAAGACTATGAAAGGATACACATGAACATATGACATGGTATTGGAGGGTACTGGGAGCAGAAGCCTCTGTCCCCGTGGAGTGACTGCATCACCATTCCAGCATGGGTGTAGTTGCCAACCAGGGAAGCTTATGAAAAATGAAATTATTAGATATTTATGGAGGTGTACTTACATAGGAATAATAGATCATTAGCTCCATTTTCAGTTTCTCTTTCTCAAGAGAACTGGAAGCAGTGACTGAAAGCTTTAATCTTCTAATCATGGCTTGTTCTTTTTGCTTACCAGTCCTCGTCTAGGGGCTACCCAGAACTCACCCACAGTTGCTTCACTAGAACAAAAGACACTCATCCCCAGAAAATTACACAGGTTTCTAGAACTCTGTTTCAGGAACTAATGTGAAGGATAAAATATCAAAACAAAAGATGCTATTAGTGCTCTTCTCACACAGAAAATTATAAGAGACTTGAGTACCCTGTGTTGAGAATTGGAAGCAGACAACACTATTTTTCTATTATCTCACATGTGGAGTATCCTCTGTAAACCAATGGACTCTGGCTAATTAAATTTGTTTTTAAAATCTCTATATCCGTACTTAATTTTTTTGTTTGTTATCAAAATTACTGAAAGGTTTGTTAAAATATTCATGAATGAATATGGCTGTATCTCTCTCTTAATTTAGTGTTATAAATTTTACTTTACATATTTTAAGCTTTTTTATATTAAGTGCATATAAATTTAGGGGTGCAATATCTTCATCATAGATCCTTTTTTATTATGAAATATCCTTTTAACAATAGTCATGCTTGATTCTTTAACTCTACTCTGTGTGATACTAGAATCTATAATGGTTTATTTTATGTGTCCATCTGGTTAGGCTATGGTGCCCAGTCATGTGGGCAAACAGAAAATGTTGCTAAGGTATTTTGAGATGTGATTAACATTTGCAATAAAGTAACGTTAAGCAAAGTGGATTATGATCCTTAATGTGGGTGGATCTTGTCTAATTAGTTGAGGGCTTTAAGCACAATGGTTGAGATTTCCTGAAAAGAAAATTTAGCTTCAGGATTGTAACACAGAAATCATGCCTGAGTGTCTAATATGCCCTATGGAATTCAGACTAAAGATTGCAAAATTGACTCTTAACTGAATTTTCCAGTTTTCTGGCCTCCTATATGGATTGGATTTGCGGTTCCCCACAACCACTGGAGTCAATTCCTTCCAATAAATTTCTCCACCATTCCTCTAAAGAACCATGACTACTGACACAATATCATTATTCCAGTTCATTTCAAGTTAATGTTCAAATTTAATATAGTAAACTATGGCTAGTGTCTTTTGCAAGCAGTTTTTAATTGATTTTATTTCTGTAGTTTGAAAATCTTTTTTGAGTCTGGCAAGATGATAGGAGGATAAATTTAGATCTTACCTCTACCACATATTCATAACTAAATTGCAACAGAATAATGTAAACAACCCCTGAAAGATAACTGGATTTTTGTGTCGTATATTGGGAGCGATGATGCAGTGAAAGGGTTGGGGGAAAAAGTAAATAAACTTGTTTTCAGCTATACCAGTGAATAAAAGAATGACCAAGGTCACCAGCTGCAAGGAGGTAGGGAAGCAGAGGCTAAGGCAGATGGTGGTGCTGATGACCAGGATGCAGCAGCAAACCAAGGACAGTGAACAGCAGCTGCAAAAAAAAAAAAAAAAAAAAAATGCAGAGCTACCCACCACCCCCATCACCCCAAAGAAAGAACAAAACCCCAACACCCAACAGATAAAAACAACCTCCTGATTCCCGCTGATGGCAACTCATTTTCGATTTCCCTCTGGCTAATGATAAGCTTTGCTTAACTCTTTCTAATCCAGCTAAACATTTACCATGCTTTGCTCCAAATAAACTTTTGCTGTGCATATTCTTCTCCTTTTTCTATCAAACCCAATAGCAGTTTGCAACTGTGGCAAATCTTTCTCTTATCTCACCATTTTCTAATTAGCGTCTCCTCACATCCATAGCATCTATAAGGAATTTCCTTATATTTTTATTTGAATACTTAAAATAATTTTTTTATATCCTTGGTAGGACTCTGACTTGGTTCCTTCATAATAAATAGACCTGTTACCTTCTATCATTTCAGGAAAGAAACTGGAAGAAAATGAGATGGTTCACATAACCACATGCAAAAGAACATGGGGTAAAATACCCAAAGAATTTCTAGAACCTTAAATAAAGATCAAATTTTCATGGAGTTAGTAGAAGTAGAGACATTTTCTGTTTTGTCACTCCCATATTTTTAGGGAAAAATTTTTATGTCACTTGTTTTGAGTCCTTCTACATAAAGACACTAACAAAATTAGCTCATAATATTAGCCAATTTTAATGTTATATTTTTCTATTTTAGCTAACCCTACTAATGAATCATAATAAAGATAGAATTCTTTTGAGGTTTGAATATTAGACATTTAAGACTATGAAACTTTATCATTTCAGATTTTGAGTATGCATGTGGATATTTGAAGAGGCATTTTATCTTAAGTTTTAGGCTTCTAGCATGTAATGTTTAGAAATCATGTTACCTTCAAATCAATAGTTTAATAACTTACAGTGTATCCACAATTCAAATTCAATATATAAAATCCATGATGCTACATTATAGCCAGGATCAAGATTTGGTTAATAATTCGATCTGCTCTGTTTAAATTTGACCTCTTTCTATATGAAATTCAGATATCCCAATTAACGTGATATGTCTTGTGAATTTGTCAATTTAATAAGGAAAACATATATCACAGCTTTGCTAAGTGAAAATGCAATTCATTTCTCCTAGAACTTTTTTCTTTATTTTTCTTGTCTTCCTATTTAGAATTATATATTAAAATATGTGTTAGCACATTAATAATTATAAGCTACTTGTAAATATGTAAATTTATAAATTTTTAATGCATTCTAATAGACACTGACATAGCTATTAGACATTCAAAACAGCCACATGTTGATTATTCCATAAAATTACTTTAATTCAATATTTTTATGTAGTGTTTAGGTTGAATTTCCTCTTCCCTCCAAAAGACATTGATGGTCTAACCTCCAGACCTTTTCATAAAACGTTAAATGGAAATAGTCTTTTTAAGATGATTGAGATAAGATTGGCTCATCAGGATGGGCCCTAACCCAATATAAATATATTGCTAAAAAAGAGGAAATTTAGACTTAGGGAGACATGCATGTGTCATGTGAATAGAACATGGAGTCAGTTATGGAACAGAACATCTACATGACAAGGAAAGTTGAGGATTGCTGGCAAACCACCAGAAACTAAGAGAGGCATGGAATAGATTCTTCTTTACTGTCCTCAAAAAGAGTGTACCCAGAAACTTTTTTTTCTTGGAAAGAAAAGTTTATTGAGGCAAAGGATATTAAAGACTCCCAGGTAGATGGTACCTGAGAGGAGCAAAGAGAAACATACCCAAAAACATTTTAACTGCAAATGTACAGGTTTCAGATTGCTAAACAAATTGCTATTGCTTAAGCTCCCTGATTTGTTACTTCATTACAACAGCTCAACTAAAAAACTTGCAGTAAATTCATATTTCTTACGTTGTGCATTTTTGTAAGATCTGCTCACATATTACCCTACTTCTACCTTGATTTCTTCTATATTTATATCTCTATCTGCATCTAATTACTATACACAGAAATGTGCCCCAGACTTCAAATTTGTATGTTGAAACCCTTGTCCTCATCTCCCTCATTTGGAGATAAGGGTTTCTGGATGTAACTGGGTTCAAAGCTTGTGTTCTGCCACGTGAGACACACTCACAAGGTGACCATCTGCTAGACAGCAAGCGTCTCTCCACCAGATGCCAACAATTCTGGCACCTATCTCTGATTTCTAGGTACAGAAGTGAGAAAATAAACTTTTGTTTAAACTACTCATTTATAGTACGTTCTTACTGTGACTTGAGCAAACTAAAATGTAACATATATCCATTTCTACAGCACTATCCTTCCTAAAAGTATATAATTAAAGAAGCATTTCTTGAGAAATGAAAATTCTGTAAGTTAGTTAATGTGAGCTAATAGATGATTTTTTTTTCTTCATATTTTCCCCTTGGGTCCAAATTGTGATTTAATGAGTCAGTGCATTTTTGTTGTCAATTTGTGTTTTTTTTCTGCAGTGATTTCTATCCTAGCTTAAAAATAATTTACTTGCTTATATACTTGTTATTACTGTTTATTACCTCACAAACTGTTGAGTGGGTTAATCAACTAATGTATATAATATGCCTGTATTGTCTCAGCACACAATAAATACTCAGTAATTGGTAGCTATCACTATTGTAATATGATATTATGATAAATTCATGGGGAATTCAAATATTTCTCAAACATACTCAAAGTAAGTTACAAATAATACAACTCTTATGTATAGAAATAATAGCTTACAAAACAAATTGGGGTTTTTACATGTTTTATTTTACCCACTCTCTTGCTGTCTATAAGATTTCTCTATTTCCTTTTTCATATTCTTTGCTATTTAAAAAGATGTGATAAAATCATATAGATGCAAAAAACTTGAAAGTTAAACATTGGGGGGGGGATGTATTAAGCAAATGTCAATGGAAAGAACATATTCTTTCCTATTTCCTTTCATATTCTTTGGAAGGCCAATATTATGCTCCGCTTAGTTGTGCTATGGAGCATTTTAATCATGCTCCACTGCCTTGAGATTTAAGTATCTACATAAAGTATTTGAAACTTTCCCAATGGAAGATTTGTTTACTCTCACCCAGTTGTTTATTTTCAAGCAATTATTTACATAAATATGGACTCATGGATATTTATATCATACTTTGATCTGGCCCAATAAATACTTTTTTTTTTTGCTTAGATGGTTTCTGCTTTGGTTATGGGGCTCTTTCAATCAGCCTCTGTGTCCCTTTGGCATATCCACTTCACTGATGGTTTTATTTCATTCAACTTTAGCAGTTTCTTTTCTGGCACTGCAAGATGCTCCAGGCTTATCTCATATATTTCTTGCATAACCTTCACTTTTATTTCTGTAAACATGTAAGTATATTTTATACTTTATGTCTAATAATTCCACTGGAAAATGTGAATCTGTTTTCTTTCTACTGGTTTCTATACTAAGTGCTTTGTTTCATTCTGTGCTTAGTTATTTTGTTGTTGGGAGACACTTCCAAGATTAGGGTAAAGTAATTCTGCATATGAAAATTATTTGCTTGTATTATCTGAAGACTGGGATGGAGATGTAGTCCTTTAAAAAGAAACTGAAGTTATTTTTGCCGTATGCCTAGGGCAACCATAATCCAAGTTGATCCACATCTTGAAATTTCATTCTACTTATATTTAAAACTAGTACTAATATAAAGGTATATTAAATATATTAAATAAATATATAAAATAAAATATATTTATTTTGTTTCTTCATGTATCATTTGACACTTGCTTGATATATCCCCCCTCCAATCTTTAACTTTCAAGCTTTTTGTATCTATATGATTTGATCACATCTTTTTAAAAGGTAAATATTAGAATTATATTATTTTTATCCATCCAGAAAATCTCTGAATAGCAACAGAATTTAATTCATTTAACACATAATTATTGTTATTATTTGATTATTTCAGTTATTTTTACATTTTCATTTATGTTGTCCAGAAATTTCTGATCATTTTCTTTCTTGGTTGATAATTAGTCATCTTCCTTTTGTCTTTTTCTTTGTACATTTTACATTCTTTTTTGATTGTCCCTGAAGTTTTATCATGTATAATTTAACTTATCAAAACCTAAGGGTTGATCAGTATAGTAACTACCTTACAAACCATACAATGGATAGAGCTGATTAACTTCAGTCAAACCATGCCTAATTCAGTTTAAATATTAGTATTATATATTAATTCAATATATTATTAAAATATTAATATTTTGTATTTTAATAAAACACTCCATTTACACTTTCATTTGTCTAGAAGTCCTCCTTGCATCTTTTTTTTCACACATATATGCACTTTTAATTAAGATACTATCAACCTTTTGAAACAGATACTTTCCAGAACCATTTAGTTGAATAAAATTATTTTTTTATTTATATATTTGATATAAATTGTGGTCCCCATGGATTTCCTCATTGCATCTTAGACCTTCCCTTTGGGAGTCATATTTTTTCTTTTTGAATTACATAATAGTATAGATTTTTTCCTTAATGAAGGACTCTGGACAAGCTCAAATCTTGTTTGCCTGAAAATGCTTTCACTTATCTACGTTTCTGAATGGCTTTTCCCAGGAAGACAAGTCTAGAGCAACAATTATTTGCTATCATGAAATTGTTATTCTATTTCCTGGTCTCTCTTGTCTTTTTTTTCTTTCTAACTGCAATTAAATACGTTGTTTATATTTGCTGTTTTGTAGTTTCTAGTTGTGGATGTATTTATTTTATTGCTTCAGGTAATATTGTGTTTCCTATATCTGCAAAGTCAAATCTTTCCAAACAATTCTCATCTATTATCTTTTTAATTAATTTTATGTCTCCATTTCTCTAGTTTTTTCTACTGAATTTCCAAGCTAAATTTACAATCACTCTCCTCATTGCATTCTCAATATCTTCTAATTACTCTCCCTAGCTTTTATTTATATCTTTGTGCTATTTCAGAGTAATTTCTTCAATCTAACTTTCAGTTCACCAATTTTTCCTTTCAGGTAGATTTATTGATTGTTAACTTACCTACTGGAGTTCTAATTCATCATTTCTATGTTTTCATTTTTAAAAAAGGTTTCTTTTTCAGTCTTTTCCTGATAATTTTCAGTACTCACTTCTGACATAATTTGAACCTTTCTCTTTTGACTAAAAAAATCTGTATGTGATCATTCCAATGTCAACTTCTTTGTAGGTCTGTGTTTCTCTTACTCTTTTTCATGATAGCTTAGGGATCTTTGATAGTCATCTCACTCTCTGACATTGCTGTGGCCCAGATTGGGGATGATTTCCTGCAGAGAGATTTGCTTTTGTGCTTGTCAGGATATAAGGGATGTCCTCTCACTGGGAGCAATTTAGCTCCCAAGGGTGCAGATCCAATGTGATTCTGGCTAAGCTCATATGCAGTGGCAGAAAGTATAGTCTTCAAATTGAGCACAATTAAGCAATTGTTTTCCAGGAAGACTCTCCTCTTTGGTTTCTTTTGTACTGACTGTTCCCAGTTCATCTTACTTTAGCTCATTTTGATTTTTTTTGTGGAGTTGGACAGGGCATAAATTGTGATTATTGGAAACACTTTTAACCTCTTGTAAATCCACAATTCATTGAAAATATTTTTATTCAGGGTCTAGGTATTTTGTAACAGAAAGACTTCAGAGTATATAGTTTGCTCATCACAATGTTAAAAGCAGTATTCTGTTGACCATGTACTTCTAAACTACTTTATTTTAGCATTGTTAACACAGAGGACTTCTAAAATAGTGCCTTTCCTATATATTGTTATAAAAATAATTTTTAAGATAAATTAAAAACCTTTCAAATACAAAAGCTATCAACTAATAATGGAAACAATAAACACTTTAAGTGGACAGCATTTAAAGGACAGTCAAAAGGTAATAGAAGGAAATTTAAAATTGTATATATATATGAGATGATGTTAATATTTTGAATATATAGAAACAGCAACATTCTTCTATTTGAAACACAATACTGGTATAAGATGGTATCTCATCGTGGCTTTAATTTGCAGGTGCCTGATTTTGAGGGATGTTGAACATTTTTTCATGTGTTTATTAGCCATTTACATGTACTCTTTGAAGTGTCTTTTAAGTTCTTCTGCCATTTTTTGACTAGATGTTTACTTTGTTTTTCTTGAGTCTTGTGAGTTCAGATCAAGAAGATACGGTATGTATACAAAATGGAATACTATTCAGCAATCAAAAAAGATAAACTAATGATATTCACAGCAACATGGATGGAGCTAGAAGAGATTATGCTCTGTGAGATAAGTCAGAAGGCAAAAGAAAAATATCAGGCGTTTTTACTTTTAGGAGGAATATAAGGGAACCAAATAAGGGATCGAGGAAAAAGAAAAGTAACAATAAAAATCACAACACAACAAAAACAGAAATACAAAGACAAATCAGAGGAACATGGTGGGGAGAGGGTGGGATAAGCACTTGGGTGGGGGCAAGAAGAGCACAAGGGACTGAGGTGATGGTGCACTATTGAAATGGTGGTGGAATTCCCTGGGGACTACAATGGCTGTCAAATATATATGAATAAAGGGGAAAAATTACAATGCTCTTTAATTGTGTCTCTTTGATTTAAAATTATAAGACAATTTAAATTTGTCTAGTAATTACTTTCTTCTTGTCACATACTTAACATTGTTTAAAACAAATTTAAGACTAATAACAATTCTGGTTTATTTTTATGATACACAAAGTGGCAATAGAAGACTTGTTCAAATAGATGAAATTTAGATTTTAAAAGCATATTTACAAAGGAGCTCATATTTTTTATAAAGGTGTGTTTATATAGTTTCTATGGTGAAATATGTAATGAGGACTTTCAATGACATTAAAATAAGAGTATTCTGACTTTAGAAGTCATAACTTGCTGGGCCTCCCTGGTGGCGCAGTAGGTTAAGCAGCGCACTATGAAGCAAACCGCAGCCACTGCAGCACGAGTTCAATCCCTGCTGCTGGCCAGGGAGGGGACCCATATGGTGCAGCAGACCTCTCCTGCTATACCCGCTGCTCCCCTCAGCAGTGCACTTCTGTTGATCTGCCTGTTCTGCTCCCTGCTCTCTGTGGTGAATCCTCTCACCACCACCCCCCACACCTCTGGCCTGTACCCCAGTGCTTGTATGCATAAATAAATAAATCTTTTAAAAAAAAGAAGTCATAACTTGCTTTCTTAAATGTATATTTAAAATGGAAAAAAGACTTTAAATTAGTTTTTAACTTTTCAAATATATAGTAAAATTCTTCTCTATAGTTAAAGATTTTTAAATTGTCTCTCTAGAAAAAAAAATGACAAGTATCTCTGAGTAAAAGGAGTACATATTCTTCACATAATTTCATGAGAACTCACTCTGAATTGTTTGAAATCCCACAAGTATCACAGAATTCACACTGCGTAAATTTACAAAGGGACTGAGTAGTGTGGGACAAACTTAAAAGACAATTCCAACAGTATCAAGAGCAGAAGTTCTTCTGGTATCAAATTTAAATATGTTTTTAATATCTATATCTGTATAGCATTTATAACATTTGGGCAATTTTACAGATAGTGATTCACTATTTTGAAAATACACTTGAAGTGATTTGGGGGTTAGTGATCAAGGAAGGTCATTTACCTGTTCCAGGTTTCCAAATATTTTGCTTCTGCCTTTACTTACTGCCTTCTTTTTCTCCCTCCTTCCTTTTTTTTTTTTTTTTTGGTCAGTCTATATTTTAATGAGTCATTGAAAGTTTATTATGTGCTGGTAACTGTATTTAAGGTACATAAGGAAACTATGATTCCCACAAAATAAACTATAATTAAATATAATATAATTTATATTATATAAAATATAATAAACATAATAAATTATATTATATAATACATAAATAATATTTATTATATAATAAATAATGTTTATTATATAATAAATAAATTAATTAGTGTATTATATAATAAATAAATATTTATTATGTATGATATATTATATGATATATTATATATTATATATGATAATATATCATAATGTAATGATTTAATATATATTATATATAATAAATATTGAAATACACCAGAGTTTAGATAACAGTAAAGACTAGCATCTTGTGATCACAATGCACTTCAGTTTCTGTGCACCTGATGATTCATTCTGTTTGTGACCAATTAACCATTACTTACTCCTAGGTCAGGGTAGTTAATCTCAACTCGGGATTATTCTTATTTCCTTGACCAATTAAGCATATTTTACCATTGAGTTCAACATTTAGAGGAAGTGGAAACTTTTTTTTTAATCTAGTTAATATTCTTTGACAGTTTCAGCTCTACATACACACCACGTTCAGCAATTCAGAGTTAGACAAAGTGATGCAGTATACAACATATATGTGACAACATAAATAAGTTCATTTAATATGAAGAGGTGATTAGGAATGTGAGCTGCAAGCCAAATTTCAGTTTAAATGAAAGGGGAAGAAAATGTAGAAGAGCAAAGGAGGAATTGCAGCTTGCCCAATTGCATATATAGATTCAGTAAATGTGAAAAGCCAGTTTAAACACTTAATAATATTGATCTTCCCCCAAGGGGTTTTTGTTACTGATTCAATTAGTGTTTATTAACCATTCTCTTCCAAATACTTGTCTAATACCTTAAAAGTCTATCTCAGCAGCTATAATCTCTGTCAGTGCTACAGAATGTCTCCCTATCATGCCTGCTCCAGTGGAATAATTGAATTTGTATCCCCCTACTTAATGTTCAAACAATGAGTGGAAAAGTGAAAGACTCATAAATCAATTTGTTGTTTTGTTTACACAAAATTAAACAAATGAGCTAATACTATTTACTAACCTGAATAAAATACAGCCAACTTGTAAAGATGTGGACATAAGTACATTTTTGATGAGAAGAGAACACAAAAATACTTTAAGTGGCTTGTGATGAGTTTTAAACAGTTTACTACAAACCTCTAAAAAAATGAATCTGAAAGATAACTTGTATAAAAATAAACATTAGTGAATGTTTGGCTACCTTTAGATGAAATAACAGATACTTGATAAATTTTTTATAAAGATGATTTTTAAATATTAAAATATCTGTGTTCTTACATTTGCTCACTTTCATAGAAAAAAACCAGGAGGGTGAATAAGAGGAGGAAGAAGTAGAAAAAAAGGAAGGAAATGAGGTAACAAGGTAAGAACAGGGAGATGGATGAAAAAAGGAAGGAAAGAAAAGTACTGTTTGGTAAATTTATACTATTTCATCTTCTACATTTTAAGCATTAAGGAAGATTTTGGTAGGATATGTTATTCTCCACCAAATAACCTCAGCATTCATGTTTCCCAAGGCAAGGCAAAGGTTAATGAGGAGTGTTATTAAAATGATTAAATACCTATTAATTATTATATGTCAGGCATGGAACTAGGCATTTTCCATGTTATCTCATCAGTTCTATGCTACTTCTCCACCTCTACTCATGAGGTAGATATTAGTATTCAACTTTCACAAATACAGAAATAAACAGGGCTAAGAAAAGTTATCTTAGTCAAGGTTACATATTTAGAAGGTAAAGTTTTCAGGAAATGAAATCATATCTGTCTGAATCCAATCTGTCGCATGCTTTATATTGCATCTTATGGTTGAGAAGAGGCAACTGCTATGTAAGTGCAGGGTGAGCACTGGGGAGGTAATCCACCTGATAGGATCCTCCTGCTTTTCCTTAAGTGAAGGTAACCTTACCTGAAACAATCATTTTCTTTTGCAAATAACCTCCTATCTTCCACTTCTATATTTGTACAAATCCTCAGGCCACCTTTCTGCTTGCTGTGTATCTGGTGATTCCAATCTGTTTGTGCCAATTATGTATGCTTCTCAAATCATGAATCCTTTAATAAAGTCAATTAAATCTTAAGGAAAAAAAGTTTTCTCTTTAGAGCATATAAATCTTTCACCTCTTAATGTTTTTTATAAAGATTTATTTATGCATACAAGAGCTGGAGTACAGGCCAGAGATGTGGGGTTGGGGAGGAGGTGAGAGGATTCATCACAGACAGAGTGGAAAGAAGAACAAATGAATCCACTGAAATATACTGCTGAGGGGAGCAGCAGGCCAGACAGGAGAGTCTTCTGTGCCATGTGGGTATCCTCCCTGGCAGGGGATCAAACTCCTGCAGTGGTTTCTGATAGCTTCATAATGCTGTGACTTAACCCCTTGCACCACTAGGGAGGCCCCCTTAATATATTTTTTTAAATGATCTGGTTAATCTATGACTTACCTTGATGTTTTCACTACCAAGAGGAAACTTTCTATTTCTGGCCAGTTTTGACCTTGTAATTGGGCTTGGAACATGGTGACATAATGAATGATTAAACCGAGTTGACCAATAAAGTAACTAAAATGATTTATTTCTGATACAATAGCAATTATAACAACTGAATGAATTAATTAACTTGGTTACTTGATAAGATTTCCTTTATAGGTTACCATGTTTTTATTCTTTGGAATTCAGATGAATCATATGGCAATACTTACAGACCAAAAACAGTTTTGTTGTCCACTTTATTCATTTGCTTATTCACTCATTTATTCATTTCTGCAATCTCTAATCCAGGTCTACGGTAGTCAATATTATATGAACCAACAAAATCTTTTTGCTAAAGAAGCTCACATCTACTAAAAGATATAGATAATAAAATCTATGATCTCCACATAGTGCAGTAAATACTCATAGTATTATATGAATGGCCACATAAAGATTTTTTATGACTTTGGGTAGTGTCATAAAGTATTTCCATGAGAAGGTAATTCTTGATTATGGTCCTGGAGGATGATTAATGTAGATGAATTTTGGCAGAGGATTGTGGTATTTAGACGAAAAAAACACAAGCAAAGGCAACCAGAAACAAAAGGGAGTAGTAATTTAAGCAATTTAAGTAATTTAAGTCTGAAGATATAGGAAAGTGAAAGACAAAGAAGAGAATAGGCTAGTACTGATCAACCATAACATGTTTATATAATTGATGCAAATTCAAAGAAAAAATACTACATCAACATATATGCTGCTACTTTTGTCTATCTCTTCTTTCTGAACTTTAAAATCATCCTTCTTTAATCATCTCAAAAAACCCTATTTTCAGATGATTCTGTAATCAATATGAATTGGTGACTATAATTTCTGCTCAGACCATTGAAATTATAAGATGGCTTCCCAGAATGGATCAATAGTGTTTCAAATTGAAGAAATTACCTGATTCAGCAATATTTAGGAGATTTTCCCCTTGTTTTATAGTTTTGTAATAGATGTTCAGGGATGTAGGCCCCCATAAGCTCTTGGAAGAGCTTTGAGGGGAAAAAAGAATTAAGTGGGAATTATTCTATTACCAGGAAAAGGATAAGTTAAATGTGTTTAATTTTGCATGATCAAATATTAAATAAAGATCCTTTTTAAAATGTGTTCAAAACTAAGGCAAGCATGAGAGATGCAATTGTTTGAGGAAATTAATATACAGTCTTAAAAATTAATGTAGCACATTGCATGCTTATCTCTGTTCAACAAAACATTTTCAAATCTATGCTTTGCTTGTTATGAGTTATCTGTACATAAGATGCCAGTTTTTTAACTGCATAAAAGATTCTGGCTACTACCAGAATGAGTCCTTTTGTTTAAAAATGACCCAGAACGAACTTGTATCCTATTACCTAGGTTTGGAAAGACTATATGTAAATTTATAAAATCTATTACCTGGAATCACTTATATGAGATTAAAATTTCAGTTATCTGAGCTCTATTGATGAGTTGAAAACAGGATTCATTTTCCAAGTCACTCATCCTATGAATGGTTATTCTTGGTTACTTTCGATTCTGAATGTTTCAATATAAAGTCATTGCTCTACCAGGAAACAGTCTACCATATAATTTCTACTGAGAGCATATAAAGAAAGAAGAGCTCTATGAGAAAGACTAAACATATTACAGCAGTATATTGTCATTAATTTCATTTTATTTGCAGCTGAAATCATGGTTCAGCCTTAGAATTGATCCTTAAACTTTGAATAATTAAAACTCCAAGTCTGAATTTTCTAATCCATGAATGAATGGGGGCCTAATATTAAGTATCTATCACAGATTTATTAATCTTTTTGCATTATTCCTTGCTCTGTTTGATGTTCTGTCAGCAATGATAGAAATAGAATGATTAGTTATATAGTTAAACAATCAGTTTTCTCCTTCCCAAATCTAGATTCCCTCAAAGGGGAAGCTTTTCAGTTTTTCATTTTGGAATCATTCAGTCTTGGAGGAAAAAAAATATTTCTTCTAGAATATTCAACTTGTTGTCACATAGAATAAAATATGACATATAAAGAATATGGTCCTTTGAATTTCTGTGATAGCCCTTGAAACAGCTCTTTTTTCATTTCTGATTTTACTTACTTGAGTCTTTTTTCATTTTTTTTTTCTAGTGAGTCTAGGTAAAAGTTGCCAAGTTTATTTAGGTTGACCCCTGAACTTTAACTTGAATTGTACAGGTTCAGCTACACATGGATTTTTTTGTATCTACACATTCCACATTCACAGATCAACCAACTTCAGATGTCTGTTGACTGAATCCATTTCTGTGGAACCTGCACTTATGGGAGTTTGACTATAATTTGTATGTAGGTTTTGTGCAGGGGTTTGTGATCCTATCCATTGCATTCTTCAAGCATCAACTTTTACTTTGAAATGGCGGTGGGAAATCTATGGGGACCACAATTGATGTCAAAACAAACTCTTAGTTTCATTGATATTTAGAATTGTTCTTATATTCTTTATTTATGCCATAATTTTCATTATATCTTCTCTCTACTGACTTTGAGCTTTCTTTATTCTTCACTTTCTAGATTGTGTAACAGGCAGTTTAGCCTCGTTTGAGCTTTTCTTGTATTTTAGATATAATGTGCTATATTAAATTCTTCGTTTTGCTTTTGCTATATCCCAAAGAGTTGGGTATGCAAAATTTTCATTTGTCTCCAGATATATATAATTTGATTTTCCTTTTTTTTCATTGACCTAATAGCTTTTCAGTAACACACTGTTTAATCTCCACATAACTGTGATTTTTTTTCCAGCTTTCTTGTTGTGGTTGCTTTTTAATTTCATAGCTTACAATTGGAAAAAATGCTTGATGTGATTTTAATCTTCTTAAGGTCGTTAAAATTTATTTTATGTCCTAGTGTATGATCTCTCCTTGAGAATATCTCATGTACACTTGAGAATGTGTATTCTATTGCTGCATCTATCTGTTAGGTCCAACTGGTCTAGTGTTTCACTGAAGACTAATGTTCCCTTGGTGATTTACTGTCTGGAAGATCTATCCACTGGTGTTAATAGAGTGTTAAAATTATAGCTATGCCAACTTTCCTTTCGATTACATTTGCATGGGATATTTTTTTCACCCACTTACTTTCAGTCTATGTATATCCTTAACCCTTCAATGATTATCTTCTGTGTAGCATATAGTAATGTCTTATTTGTTTTGTTTTTTAAGTGCAAAGCACTTTCAACCATTCTCAGTGTATTTCCTTTACTCTGGTCTTCCTGTTAAAATCTGCCACTAAAGTGAATTCAGATAAGATCTAAGCAGATCCACTATTCTTATAGAATTTTATACTTTTCATATATTTTTTTCTATTTAAGCATACAATTGTTTATATTTTAATTGGTTTAATATTTGCAAGATTTTAGTCAAACCATTTTTATAAACTTACTTAAACTTATGTCTACCTAAACTACTTTAATATTGTCCATGTAAATTGCTGGCCTTGTAAAAAGAGTTGGGAATTTTTCCTTCACCTTCAATTTTTTGAAGCATTTGAGAAGATGAGTATTAAATCTTCATTGAATGTCTGGTAGAATTCACTAATGAAACCTACTAACTGTTCCTGAAGTTTTTTTTGGGGGGGGTGGATTTTTTACTGTTTCAATGTCTCACTTCTATTCAAACTAAGTTTGAATTTATGCTACAATAACAAAATTTTGTTTTATTTTCATTGACAAACCATTGACCTTATCTTACCATTGACCATATATTAATTAGGTATTAAAGCTTTCGTTTTTATTATCACTAAATTATTATGTCTTCTGAATTTTAACCATTCTTTTGTAATGCTGAAAAACTTAGGTTTAATTCCTTTGTACAAATAATTTCTCTTAAAACTATATCATAAAACATTGTCTTATATACTCCATATCATTTTTCATGGCTCTTAATAGTATGGAAATTTAAAATGTTTTTATAAATATTTGTTCATGTTAAGATCAATCTTTTGATTGATATATTGGGGCCATATATATTGAGTCTGCTATTGAATCGAATTTTTTACCTTGTTTTATAGGTGTAATTAGAAACTAACCATCTCATTCAAGCCAAGATATTTTTTCTAGTATAAAAAAATAGAACATAATAGAGGAAATGATATCTTTTGTAGAACTTCTTAAGAATATCACACATTGACTAAATATATATCCCATAATTCTATTTATACTTACAATGCTTTAATAACTCTTTCTCTTCCAAAACTACCAGTTTCAAGTTCTAACTGTTACTGTACCCCAGGAATCCTCTGCACATGATCATATGACCCTAAAATTAGTCCATATTAAAATCGCTGCCCCCAAAACCACATTCAAAACTGTAACCAGAATGACTATATCCTATAATAATGTGTCTGAACAAAAGACAGAGGGACAATAGTTCATGTTATTTGAACTATTTCATCCTTCCACGAAGTTGTAGTAGGATTCCATCATTAGGTATACTGTATAAATTTAAAAAAAAAATTAACAGGCAGTTATAAATCAGAGACATTCTTCAGGGGACAAGAGGGGGTAAGGGAGGCATCAAAACAGGGGAGGGATGAGCACAAGGGATTATGGTGATGGTGCACAGGTGAACTGGTGTTGGGACTTTTACAGGACTACACCTAAGAGGAGAAAGCAAATGTACAAAAATGAACACGATATAAAATATATGTAAATAAAGATTAAAACAATAAAACTCCTTCATATCCATTATTTCATCCTATTTTATTTTAAATACTCATGGTTATATAAGCCATATGTATCTGTAGTAAAAACTACTTATAAATTTGCCCAATTTGGGAACAATTGTATTTTCCTTTGTGCTTTATCAAGTGTTGAGAATATGTAGCTATTTTTTTCTGTAGATAGCAGACATTTTAACATCAAGCAGAGATTGCAAAAGAATCCACATGGGATACACTTTCAAAACAATTTAGCCACTTTGAAATGTAAATTGGATAAGCAAAAGCTCTACTGACACAGTTACTGTGCTCTGTGCAGAGCCTTAAGCAGGTGCAAATAAGTTCACTTTGTGATAAGAACCTGCACCTGTTGGAGAGAAGTATTTGAAAGTATCCTGTTAGCAAATTCTAAGATATCTGGAATGAGAACACATCAAATTGCAAAGGGAAATTTTGAAGGGATATCTACCCATTGATGCACATCTGCAATCATGAGTTAAAGTCTGTAAAAACCTAAGATATTTCCACTTTTTCTTCTTTATTGATGTCACCTCTCCAGTTTACCATGCCCATCAAGATCTGCACTGTCACAGTTTTTTTGTTGTTCTTATGAATATCCTGTCTGCATGATCACATCCTGGTTTTGAGCAAGAAACTCTAAATATGATCTCAGTCTATATTCCAAGGCTAAAAAAAAAATATTACTTTATCTTTTTCTTGGTAATAGGTTTTTACCTTCTTATGATTAAAAGTTTAAAGCATTAGTTCTAAATAACATATTAAAATTCAATTTAGTTTATTATATACATGTAAATGACCCATATTTATGTGAGAATGGTTTTTAGCACTATTCTTAGTGTCTTCTAATTTTCTTTTGGAGAGGGAAGTTGTGAATATATTTCAGTAAGTTTTTGTTTTATTAGAGTGAGAAACAGTAGTATTTTTGGTCAAATCCTGAATTAGGATTCCTCCAATAAACACCACTCCTTAGATATTGATCCATTATTTTAATCCTTTGTAAATCATATTAAATCAACTTATGAAATTGTTTTTGTCATTTTTGTTGTTCAATGTAAAGAATACTAGCTACCTATAGAATTAATATACTAGAGAATGTACAGAATATTGTACTGTTTTCTAATGTATAAAATAGTAAAAAAATATTTTATCTATAAAGTGCTACTGCTATTGCAGTTTATTGAGAACAAATACTTATCAAGAAATATCAAGATTGGTCTGAGTTAATATTCAGAATACTTAATAGGCAGGATACAGGTACTGAAAAACTAAGGTGCTTTTGATGATTAACAGCTCACGGGTTGACAAAGTGGGTGCCACCTGAACATCTGCAATCATGACAGGTATTTTTTTCCAATTTTATGGATGAACAGCTGAAACTTAAAAATAGTAAATAACTTATGGAAAGTCTGTAGCCAGTGTATGATCGAAAGCTTATCTATTGAACCTGAGTATAGCTAACTCTTTAACCCTCATTGTAACTACACAGGTGTCCGCTCTCTATGTAGGATTTTAGTCATTGTTAAACAATATGTATTGAACAAGTGTACTTGCCTATACTATCAGCCTATAGTAGCTGCCTACTATACCCAGCCAGTACTATGCTTTTGTAAAACAGGAGACCAAGTCTAGAGAAATAAAGTGATACACTTTCTTAAAGTATGTTTTATTTCTCTGTCATTTAATATAAATTTACATGCTGGAATTAAAAAAGAAAACTTCCACTTCTTCATGTTAAGCATATTGATAAAAATATTAAATAATGAGTAGTATATCTGGAGATGGCTGGTTTGTCTTTAGATATTCACCATTTTAAGCATAATTTAAAGGTATACCAATTTATAAACATAGTATCTTGCACTTTGGTATACTTACTGGAGCGCAGGAAAGAGGCACTCTGGGCAGGTTCTGGATAGTTCCAGCAGACAGGGTGTAGGGTAAAGGTTGATCAGGTCTTTCCACCCTCCCACCACTGATGATGGACACCTGAGGTGCTGTGAGCACTCCAGGGTGGGCATGCGCAAGTGGGCGCACCTGTGTTGGACACGGGCATAAATGGGCGGCGTCATGAGGACGCCAGAACTGCGAGCACCAACAGACAGAACTGTGAGAACTGCGAGGACGAACTGTGAGGACAGACCGAGAGAACCGACAGCAGCACCAGTGAGCCGCAGCAGAGAGAGAAGCAGCCGAGAGGGTGAGATGCGCTGGGGGCTGGGAAGCCTGCCAGCCTCCCGGCCCCCCGGCACCCCTGCCTGCCATGTACCTGGCCACCTCTACTAAATAAAGTATGAGAAGCCACCAAGGGCTCTGAGACTCTCCTTCCCTGACCCGTCTGCCCAGAACTATCCCGAACCTGCCTCCAGTGCTCCCTTCCTGCCGCTACACAGGGGTAAAGGAAGGGCGTCTTGGAGCCCTCGGTGGCTTTTCATGCTTTTAGTAGTAGAGGGGGTCAGGTACATGGCAGTCATGGGTGCCGGGGGGCCGGGAGGCTGGCTCTCTGCTGCTCTTGCTTTTGTCAGTACTGTCAGCCCTGTTGGTTCTGGCGTCCTTATGATGCCACCCATTTATGCCCTTGTCCAACTCAGGTGCGCCCACTTGCGCATGCCCACCCTGGAATGTTCGCAGCACTGCAGGTGTCCATCATTACAGTGGTGGGAGGGTGGAAAGACCTGATTGTTCTCTGACCCTACACTTACCCCATAGGAAAAACACAGAAGAAGTCAGAAGGCTGTGTGTGGTGAGTAAACTTGCAATTTTTCACACTTTTCCAACAAAAATGGAAAGATTATGTAGTGGCAGGATGTCACAGGACAGGTTCTTCATGATCCGGCCAGATGGGTAAAGGAGTCCTGGAGCCCTCAGTGGCTTTTTCAGGTCTCTTTCGGCAGCAGAGGCAACTAGGCACATGACAGGCAAAGGGGGCAGTGGGGCGGGGGTGGGACAGGAGGTTGGCAGGCCTCTTAGCTCCCAAAGCATCTTCACTCTCTCTGGGTTTTCTGGTCTCTTGTGCCTCTGCTCTGCTGTTACGTCTCTTTATGCATCCCTCTCTTTCTCCTGGCATCCCCATGATACTGCCCTTATATGTCCAGTCACAGCCTAGGTGCACCCATTTGCACATGCCCACACCTGTAGGGTAAAGTTTGATCAGGTCTTTCCGCCCTACCACCACTGTGATGATGGACACCTGCGGTGCTGCGAGCATTCCAGGGTGGGCATGTGCAAGTGGGCACATGTGAGTTGGACACGGGCTTAAATGGGTGGCGTCATGAGGATGCCAGGAACAATAGGACCGACCAACAGTGAGAGCATCAACGAGCAGCAGTGAGAGCAGCAAAGCAGCCAAGAGGGTGAGATGCGCCGGGGGCCGGGAGGCCTGCCAGCCTCCTGGCCCCCCAGTACTCCTGTCTGCCATGTACCTGGCCACCTCTACTAAATAAAGCATGAAAAGCCACTGAGGGCTCCAAGACTCCCCTTCCCTGACCTGCCTGCCTGGAACCATCCCGAACCTTCCCAGTGTAGCACATTTCCTGCCGCTATAATTGGCGTTAGTCGGCAGGATGGTTTGATGCAGACAGGTGCGGAGCCCTAAGAAGACCACAAGAGGGACTGGGAGGTGGTAGGCCACAAACATGTAACATTGGCGGAGCAATGGCAGCACAGGAGGTGGCTGAAGACCAGGACACTCAGGCTAGAGCAAGAGAAGATGCAGAAGGGCAGGAGGTGGACAGGTCAGGGAGCTGTGGGACAAGACCTCAAGTGGAGGAGGAGACACCTGCAAAGACCAGCCCATGACCCCTGAGGCAGCAGACTGAAAGGGGACCATGATTCAGAGCTCACCCACTGCTGATGCCAGGAATGGACTAATGAACTTGGACTGACAATCCCACCAGAAGGCTGGGAAAATTTGGCAGGTTATGTTTATGGGGCCCTGGGGGTGGATGATTGTTTGTACACCCCAGGAGATGAGAATAGAGGCATGGCCAGTGAGCCTTGGTGGCTGAAAGAAGCCTGAAAAAGCCTAGAGAAGGCAAAAGCTGGCACTAAGCTGGGGAAACCCAAAGTGACTGGTAAGCAGCCTGTTTGTTAAAGAAGGCCAGTGATTCACCTGTAGGTTATGCCCCACTTGTTAAGTGAGGATGAGGAGCTGAGGAACCGTCCTTGGAGGACAGGAAGGGAACATGGCTTGTGGTGGAGCCCACATCCAAAGAAGGGGACCCAAGAGAGGCCACATGTGGAGCTTGTATCCACAGATCCCCGGACCATGTGCGTGTGCACAGAGTTGGCCTGAGTGCAGGGTCTGTGGGTCACATGTGGCTATGAAAAGCTGAGTGTTGGAGTGACAGCAGAGAGTACCCTGGGGATTGGGCGATTACCCCCAAAGAGTATAGAATCGCCAATCCCAAGAGTGAGAGCATCCTGGGTGTGGGTGCAGTGTATGGTTTGTGGCTGAGACCACAGCCAGAGAAGGCCAGGAAGCTTGACGACTCCTGGCATGAGACGGCAGATGCGTGGGTGGTTCCCGCCTCATATGGTCAGTGCCTTCACAGTAGATATGGTGGATCATCTGCTGGTGCCAATAACTTATTTATCTTTTTGCCCCTAGGTTGGTGCCCTGCCTTGAGTATATTTGTATTCAGTTTGTATTTTGTTATATTTCTGTATTCAGTTGTATTCAGCTTATTTTTATGGTTCATGACTGCAATGTTCATATTTGCCCAGGGAAATGTATATATATTTTGTATGGTGGAAAACTCTGAGGGGGTGGATTGTAGGGTAAATGTTGATCAGGTCTTTCCACCCTCCCATCACTGAGATGATGGACACCTGCGGTGCTGTGAGCATTCCAGGGTGGGCATGCACAGGTGGATGCACCTGGGCTGATGCACGAGGTGTATATAGCGAGCGTCTCAGGGACGCCGGCGTGGTGGTGGTAGGTGTGGTGGAGTGTGAGGGATAGCATGACCATGGTGAAGACAAAGAAACTACTTGGAACCGATGATGAACCTCCTACCGGTCTGGGATGGCTGCGAGACAACACCCTACTTGAGGTGATGCCATCATGCATGTGTGCAGGACTGTAGGTGTCTATCATTGACACTCATGGCAGGAAGGCAGGAAAGCCTGACCATTTTCATTTAACCTATAATCGAGCCCTCAGGGTTTTCCTATATAGTTTTCTGTATATTGTTTTCCACCATACAAAACTATACATAAGTTTCCCTTGGCAAATATGAATGCTGCAGCTGTGACCCACAAAAGTAAACATAATGCAACACAATATAGCAATGAAACAAAATACAACACAATACAAATGTGCCTAGGCAGGGCACCAACCTATGGGCAAAAGACAAGATTATTGGCATCAGCAGATGATCCACCAATGTCTGCTGCCGAAGGCGTTGCGAGGGGGCAACTACTCACAGCATCTGCCATCACATGCCAGAAGCCATCAGGCTTCTTGACCTTCTCTGGCTGTGGTCTCAGCCACAAGGTACACACAGCACCCACCTCCCAAGCATGCACTCACTCTTGGGACTGGTAATACTATACTCTTTTGGGGTCATCGCCCAAGGGTACTCTACCATCGTTCCAACACTTGGCTTCCATAGCCACCAATGTGACATGCAGCCCAGCACTCAGGCCAGCCCTTTGCACATGCACATGTGTTGGGGATTCGGTGATACAAGCCCCTGTAGTGCCAGGATGGCATGGGGCAGGTTCTATGATTAGAACAGACAGGTCATGGAGGAGTCCTGTAGCCCTCTGGCTTTTTTAGGCTTTTATTGCTCTTTATATCATTAGTGACCAGGTACAAGCAGGCAGTAAGGCCAGGGGGCCAGGAGGCTGGCCGGCCTCCTACCCCCCAGCGCATCTTCACTCTATGGGCTGCTACTGTTTACTCCTTCTTCTTCTTTATTCTCTGTTCTCTCTTCTGCTGGTATCTTCATGATGCCACCCTTTTATGGCCAGTGTCTCAGCCCAGGTGCACCCACTTGTGCAAGCCCACACCCTACTTAAGGTGCCTGCAACTAGGTATACATGCTGGACTGCAAGTGTCTATCATTGACACTAATGTAAGAAGGGCAGAAAAGCCTTATCATTTTCATTTACCCTACAGATTGTTAATAAGGGTGGGTGAATTTAAAACTCTGACCAATAGGTGCCTGAGAGTGACCTCTTATACATTCTTCCCCTCTGTAGGGTAAATGAAAGTTACCAGGTTTATCCACTCTCCCACCATTAGTATCAGAGATACACACTTGATGTCCTGCATGTATGCTTGATGGTGGGCACCTAGAGTAGGATGTGGACATGTGTAGGTGGGTGCACCTGTACCAAGAGACTGGCCATATAAGGACGGCATCATGGGAACACCAGAAGCAAAAGCAGTGGTGGAAGCAGCAGCAGTAGAGAGACTAGAGAGAGTGAAGATTCTCCGCCCCCCCCATACCTCCCCTCCCCACCTGCTATGTACCTGGTCACCTAATTATAAATGACACAGAAAGATTAATAAAAGCCTGAAAAAGCAACTGAAGTTTCCAGGAATCCTCTTTTACCCATCTGCCTGAATCATAGAAAACCTGCTTTGTGCCCTCCTGCCTCTGAGCTTTTTATGAGTTAGAAAGTGAAAATTTGGGTTGCAGCAAAATATTGCATACATAGGTTATTTGTTTAGTCAGTAAATAGCTTGACTTTTTAAATCAGACTTTATAGATGTCTTACATAGCCTATCCTTAACTCACCTGTGCTTATCACGTACATTTACATAAATAACTTTAGACTTCAAAATTCCATCCATTTCTTTTCTAAAACTAAACTACTTTATTCTTTGATACATTCTGCATTGGGTTACTTTCACAAGGTTTGAGTAGGAAGGCATAGCTGAACATCATTCTCTTAATATTCAACTTTTTATAAAAAGCACACCTAGAGATATGGTAGAAAAATTTGTTCTTTAGAGCTAACTTGCCCTTTGGGGAGTCAAAGTGTTTATGGAGTTGTGATTGGTTTCCAGCATAGACTAGCTGAATTGCTGAAGACAAACTTAATGGGTCAAGCAAAAATTTTAAAATTAAAAACAGCAATAAAACTCTTATGCTACTTTACCATTTTATGCTATTTATTCTCCTTTCATTTCTTTTTCTACCTTTCCTCCCTTTTCTTTAAAAATATAAGATTCCCCTGATGACTCACCTCTTAAATATATCCATAGACAAATATTTTAATGGGAACAAAAAAAAACCCTCATCTTTTTCATGAATATGTATTAAAAGGCTTATTCCTATCCATTTGACTGCCAATATTCATTGTCTAATATAATATTGGATTATTTTCTTCAAGGTACTCTGTTCAAAAGTCAGTGTTCTGCTGGAGTGAGCAGACTGACAGTAGTGTAGTTTGCTAGACCCCCAGCTAGATGCCCTCAGAATTGGAATCCAATACTGCTAATGATAGAGATAAAGAAAAAATACAATTATATATGTTTCATTTGCAGTCATGAGCACTTTTATGATTTTTTTTGAAAAGGGGAAATATAGCTCAGCTCAAAAGGATATTAATTCAAGTAAAGGGATTAAAACTATTTCTTAATTACTTTTAGGGATGGATGAACTTGGTCATATTTTGGGAATTGAGTATCTCAAATGTTTTCCCAAATGTATGGAGTTTTAAATAAAAGCTTCCTCAGCTACCTTTGTTTTACAGATTTTGTGTAATTTATGGTAAGTCCTAATGAAAATATTTTAACTTGGTTTACAACTAAAAAAACATTTGGTTTTATACTTTCTCTTGTTAACATTGAGGTTTAGTTTCAAATCAAGGTTTAACTATTCTAAAACTTTTATGTGTATCAAAAAGCATTCATTTTCAAGAACTAGGTTTGTCCTTTTCTATATGAATATCACATTTCTTATCGAAGGAGAAGGAAACTTTAAGAGAGCACACATTGTGCAGTGTGTTGATATCATCTTACACAATTTATTGGTTTGAATGTGAATGCAATGCAGCCTTTCCAAATATCTTCTGAGTGTGCCAGGATTTATGAGATAAATTCATTTTTGTCAGTATTTTAGAAGCATCATTTTTATCACATTTAAGACCATAAATGACTCTAGATGTTTCTCCCACTTATATTTTTTGAGGGAAAGTGTCTTACATCATTGTATTTATTTTAGGCATTATTGGCTCAAATCTCTACAAATACATGTTACACCATACCCACCATCAAAGTTCACAAATCCTCTGTCATTCACCAATGGACTTCTTTCTTCTTTGTTCTCTCTTTACCTTTTACCCCTACTGGTTGTCTCAGTTTTGCAATTAGATATAAAAAGTTAGTTACTTGTTTTGTCTGACCTTTTTATTTTTGTTCTCTGTATTCCACATCTAAGTGAAACCATCCAGTATTTGTCTTTCTGCTTCTGACTTATTTCACTTAGCATAATCCCCTTCTGTTCCACTCATGTGGTCATTATGACAGTTTATCTTTTTTATACTTGAGTAGTATTCCATTGTAGGCATTCTGATCTACTTGTTTTTTTTTTTTTTTTTTATTTTTCTGATCCTGTCCCCTGTCCTTGAGCACTTAACTTGATCCCATAACTTGTTATTATAAATTGGGCTGTAATGAATATAGGAGTACATACATCCCTTCAAATGAAGGTTTTTGCAAGGAATAAGACTCATGTTGTAATATTGCATCTATAGTGAATTTAAATATGTTAAATAAATTTGTTAAATAAATTTGTAGACATAACTAATCTTATGCTAATATACTGATATACAATGTAGAATATATGCCTACAAATACGCATATATTGATATATACACATATATATTCTCAAATAATATCCCCAAGATGAGATTTCAGTATGACCAAAGAACTGTTATTCTGTACTCAGTATTGCAAAAACTACTCAACCATTTTGTTACCATTTATTCTTTTACTTTTGGGACTTAATTCTAATTCAATTGGCGTACCCATCATGTAGTCAGTAATTAAAAGGTCTCATTCTATTGATGGCAATAAACTCGTTATCTAAAGAGAGCCACAGCACCTGTGAATACAGTGATACAAATCGTATTTCTACTGTTGTGGTTTTTCAACTGCAAATAATATTTTGTATATTTCTACAGGAAATATTTATTACAAATACTGAATTTTTTTTGTTATTAAAAACTGCATAAAAATCTCCTTTTTCTTTCCTATAGCAGAAATGTCATCTTTAGTGATTTTCCCACCAATGTATCTTGAAGTGTTCTATCTAGTCTCATATTTTTTCAGAGTGGAAATATTATGTTTTACTTAAAGATACATTTTCATATTTATTTAAGGCACTGAATGTCTAGAATCAAATAAGCTGTGATTTGTTCATCTATTTCTGAGATGAAAAAAAGTCATTGATGATCATTATACATTTAATCTCTCCCAGAAGCATCCCTGACAATGAATCCAGTGCATTTATTTTCATCTAAATATTTAGTTAAATTTTTATCCAACTGACTATTTAACTTAACATAGTAAACCTGTATATGAGCCATAAGCAGGATATAGTATATTATTTCCAAAATTCATTTCTATATTGTTTCAACACTTCCTCTAGAATATCTGTGGCACTATTATACAGTTTCTTTAATGATAAGATGTCAAGACATGCTGAGATTTGAGAAAGTTAAAGGAAGATGATTAACTGCTTTTAAATAGTCTTAAAATGTATATATTACATCTTAAAATGTATATATTAGAATTTTAGCATATAACATCATTCAAAGAGCTTCTTATTTTATATTATTTATACATTCACCTTTAAGAAATTGCACTTTTAGAATCATTAGTTGTTTGGGAACTTCATTTTTCTGTTTTGCTTTGTTTTTAGTTGCACTATGAGAAAGACTTCTAAAGCAAAATCAGAAGCTTTGAAGTTATTAATTATTTGCTTAGGACTGTTGTAGGCACAGGAATCTTTGCAAATTAACTGCAATGACACTGCTATTGTGTGTCAATACAATGACAACCATTAAAATACACTTATGATATTTGATCCATATTAACTTTTCATCTTTGTATAAAATATCTTCACATCTTTGTGCTAGGGAGAGATTTCATGTCTTTTTATTTATGGAAATTCCTTTTTACCCTTTCTAAACTGCAGTTTAGGGGTCTTTTCTGAGTAGGTCTTAAATTCTTAAATTAAAGCACCATGAAGTCTCTCACTGCTTTTTCAGAAATGTGTATTTTATTGGCACCTTACCATTCAAGATGAGTTCAGTGAAACTTGAAACCACTGAAAACATTTACTAATCTTCTATTGCTACTTGCAATTGGAGGTAACTGTCTCCTTATATCCCTTTCTCACTCCACTCAATGAAAATTAAAATTGACAGAAACAATTTCTAGAAGGAAAGTGGAAAAATTGAACAAAAGGGATGAAAATATGTATCCTTTCTTCTTATATTAAGTCTCTGATGTATTGTTGTGTATCTATTTTAATATTTCAAATAACAAAGAGCATACATTCAAATTATAAAAAGTAAGTCATATAAAGTATCTTTTTTGAATGATTTGGGGGTAGTTCATTATGTACAGACTATATGTGAGTCAACTGATTCTCGAAACTATAGTGATGAGAGGTAAAGTTAATGGACATGAATTGAAAAGAGTGTCAAGATCACAGTGCATTAAAACCTCCAAAACATCTTATGGTTTTTCTATGGTCTAGTTCAACTAATCTATGAAACACTAATATAACAGATACTACAGCATACATCTTATCTTTTCATATCTGTGCAATGAGTGCTTTACTTTAACTAAATGAAAGACATGGTTCACTGAAAAGAAATTTAGTAGGCAAATCTTGTGCTTCAGTGTTTCATATCCCCGTGCTATGTCTTTATATTAAAAACTCACAAGAAAGGTTGTATTTGACACCGCTATGTAGAATATATAAGCAAGTTTGTGGTTGTTTGTCAAGCACAATGGTATTAACATTTAGGAAACTTTACCTGGTTATCTTAAGATTTTACCTTACTTAGAAAATAAATGATGGCATCAATTGAACTCTCATTGTTTCCAAGGCAGTCTTGGCTGGAACCAAGTAGTTAATGCCTTTATTACATAGAATATACGTTATTAAGTTTGCCATTATCCCCCTCCCTCCCTTGCTGTTGTACATAGCTGAATGACTTCATTCATTTACATTAACTACCTGATCCTGTAGACTTTGAGTTTACATGTTGCATAAAAGCTTTACCAAAATCCTTCTTAAGTTTGAAGTCTCTTTAGTAATGTTAGACTATTCAGAGGCCTAACCAGAACTGGAGTCCATTCCTAGAAAACTTTGGAATTCTGCATTTAGAGCAAAGGCTTTGAACTGTGGTTAAGCTGATATCATCTGTCATACATGTTCTACATCTGTTTTTCAAAATTGAAATGAAATTGAATGCTAATATGACCCATAATTGTACACATAATTAATAAAATATAAACTGCCCTCAGTACTAAGGAAGAAGAATATAAGAATAGAAAATAAATGTTTAGTCTGTCTTACATTAGGAGACATACTGACATAGGCAGGTATTATACTTCTAAAGAGACTTACTATGAATGTGAAAGCTGTGACTGTAGACTGATCCAAGTGCATAACTTTGACGACTATGGGAAACAGAATATTACACTCAGTGATGTGATTTATATATAAACATGAAGATATACAAATATATGTAAATAAATATATATAAATAAGATATAGGTATATCCTAAAACAACCCCAAATTTATAATCCACTTAATACATTCCAGATGCACACACAAATTTAGTATGTTTATTTAGCATTTAATAGCACTGTACTAAAGATATTCTTATATACTACTGGCTACTGACATTTTAAAATTTGGCAACTTTTTTTTGTTACCACATGTTCTTTTAGACCTTTGTGTTCTCCACTAAGAGAGTATACTTCAGCTTTGACATGGACATTTGTGATTACCTTGATAAGTAGAATGCTGGAATTGAAACTATGACTTCCAAAAAAGATTAAAAAAAAGGACGTGTTTTCTACCTGTTTCTCACATTCTTGGAACACTTATCCTTAGAACCCATCCATAATATTATGAAGAAATAGCTCACCAAAGATCTTAGCAGATATGGATCCATCACTATAAATATGACTGAACAAGCTTTCACATGATTCTAGCCCCAGGTTTTAAGCTTTCCAAGTTGACAAAAAATAGAAAAGAGATGAGCTATCTCTTTAGCAAACCCTGCTCAAATTATAGAACAGTAGGGGAAAGAAATCAAAGTAGAAATTGGTGATTAATGTTTTGTGGATTGCTCCTCCCCATATATACACAATAGTCTCCAAGGTTATATATATTGTTGTAGGGAAAAAAATAGTCTCTATAAATTTTTTCGCTATGTGATAAAATCCTTGTTAAAATCCATGTATCAATAACAGCAGAAAATCTAAATTTCAGATACTACTTAGTGTAAAATATAATCAACTATCTATATTTATCATAAAACTCTTATACAAGTATGTTTTTAGTATAATTAAAACACATAAAGGCAATGGGAATCTTTGTTTCAAGAAAAAAAATTCCAAACCATTTTATGAATAGTAAGAACATAAAGTATATGCTCCTAGCAATTTTTTAATATGTCAATATATGTGGCAAATAATTTTAATGGGGATTGCAAATCTATTTAGGATATTTTGAAGTGGATAACAGCAGATATTTGTGTGCATTTTGACCCTGGCCTTAGAATGGTGCCTATTTGTTACACAGATTTAAAAATTTTATCAAAACTAGTTTTTATCACTTGCGCAGATAAACATTTTATTCCTTTGTATTTAATAAAGTGATTTCAGAAAAATCATTGCGATACTTATTTCATTAATATTTCAACTTAATATTTCCCACTTGCCTATTGCAAGCATTCACTTTTTACCATTTTTAAATCATGCTATGAAAAGTGTCATAGACTATATCATACCATGATGATTCTTTTATCTCTTCTTAAGCTGTCATCTTAGTTGTCAAGTTTCCTCTGGGAATGTGTTCTAAAGATGTTTCTGCTGAACATCATAGTAGAACTTTAAACTAAGTGTCTGAAACCATTCACTATGAACACAGGGTAAATTAGGTTAGGTTGGAGTGACAGTGTATTCATTTGCAAGTCCCCTGACAGAGTCATTTCAACAACTTAACTTTAACATTTACAGTCAGCTCCCAGCTGCAGAGGGAAATTCAATGGCCTCATTATTGTGTCTGAACTGAACTGTGTCAAGCAGGAGGGGATCCATAGTCAGAGGCAGATTGGGGCCTTCCGGTTCATCTGCAGTTTGAGCTGGTTCAGCAGCAGCAGCAGAAACGGGACGAGATAACATCAGCTCTTCCGTGAGGAAACTCTGGCTGGCCTGTAAATCCTAAACGAATAGCAATTTTTGCCCTTTGAGACGCACAGAATTCTTTTGAACTCTGGTTGGATTTGGGGATCACAGGGATCAGCTTGCCTCCTGGAAGCAGGATGTATTCATTCAGAGGGAGCAGCTTTGGCAGCCAAAGAGGATTGTCAGAGCCTATTTTCCTTTTAGCAGCAGGAGTAAGTACTGTAAAGAAACAGGGCTCAGGGAGGCTGCATGATGCATAAACAGTATGTAATCCACCGAATATGTTGGGAATTATAGAAAAAGGAAAGAAGAAACACAATTCTGCTGATGCTACACCGGGGGGTGGAAGTAAGGGTGCAGGCTGCCCTTTGACTACTGCTTGTTAAAGAGTCTCTTGCTTCTTGGAAGGAATAAGACCCATGCATATCAAACCTCTAGCCCTTCACCACGAACTTGATTCACCTCATGATTTAGCAGAGAAAAATCAATGACGATTTTGTTACTGAATTCTGAACAGGTATATCTCTTTATATCACTAAATCATTTCACTTATTCAATCTATTAAATTAGGAAATAAGGGTGAGGGGGAAGATTGTTACTTAATAGTTAAAATCAACACAAGCATCAAAGAGCAATGCTGCAGTGTCAGGAATGCTACTGTTTTATGCACAAGAGAGGAAAATATACTTCAAGAACTAAATATGTGTAAAATATGCAATGCTTTCCTTGTAATTTGTATTATAGTAGTAGTTGACTCTTTAAGTCAACTTGCAAACATTCTGAGCAGAAATGAAGGAAGACTATCATCAATCATTGGATATTTATGCTAAGGAAGACTATTTTCTTCCTTCTTTGTCATTAATTTAATGGCCCACACAGCATGACTCCTGAAGGCTATGGCTCCAAGCCCTGAAGGCACATGCCCAAAATCCAGCACATGGTCTCTCCATGCTAATTAACCAGCACTATTCAGAAGAAGGAAACTGAAAGGAGGAAACAGGGATAGAAAGAAGGGCTTGGGCAAATACAATACTTGCAGCTGCGTTTCTGTTTCTGAGAGAGCTCTCATTTGCTGGCTCCTCAAGGCAGCATTTTCAGGAGAGCAGAATTTGGCTTGGCTTTCTTCCTGTGGAGGCAAAGAAATGGCAGGAACCCCATTATTACAGTTTAAAATTGCCCTCTTACTTCCCATGGAAAGGAAAAGATTTTAGGCTATTTCATAGGATAATAAAATAATGAGTAATAATTAGTCAAACCTTCTGGGGCAGGATGGGGGGTCTTTCCTTGAATGATAACATTTGCCAGTACAATTGTGTCACTTTGTTAGTGGGCAAACTGAGAAGCATCCCAGGACCCTAAACCTATCTGCTCTAAGTAGGTTCTACCATGTGCTGCATAAAGACACTATATACTAAAACCAAAAATGAAAAGACAAAGACAAACTGGGGATACTTGGTGGGGAGGGAAGAGGGGAAGGTTGGAGGGCAGACGGGAGCACGGGGGACTGAGGTGATGGTGCACTGGTGTTACGGTGATGGGGAATACATGGGGATTACAATTGATGTCAAATATATGTAAATTAAAAAAATTTTTATAAAAAAAGACACTATATACTTTGAGTGCAAAAGACCTTCAAAAGAAAAGAACTTTAATAGAATTAGTGAGCAGTGGAAAGAAGCGATCATAGTTTCTAACAAAACACCCAAAGTTACTCAATCCCTGTGGGTAAATAGCCAGCCAAACAGTAGCCCAAAGTGGGACTACTGAGGCCTAACGCTTCCTGCAAATCTAAGACAACCATAAGAAGGGAGCAGAGGAGGCCAGTCATGTTTGGAAGAAAAGAAGCAAAATCAAAGTACAAATCAAGGTAACAGCTGCCATTGTCAGCATCTCCCCGGCTCTCTCACCCACATCTCTCTGAAGCATCTCCTTCCATATTGCCCTCCAGATCCCCCAGGATCTTGGTGCAAGTCCAAGACCGAGAAGCAAGTGCCTCTTCGTCACATGTCCCTCTGCTTTACATACCTCTTCCACATATTGTCTCCAAGTTCTTTTTAGCTTTCTCTTGCCTCTCAGCTTCACCCTTCATTAGGTGGGGCAGGGAACATGGAATCTGCTCTTTTCAGATTACATTGTTACATCTTTGGTAAATGGTGACTTTAATTTATTGCTACAGTTGTGACTTTGAATTTTTAAACATTAAAGTAAACTATATTAATGTATACCCTGTATTGCAACATTAGTATTGGAAGAAAAAGAAGACTTTTAAGAAAAAAATGGTATAACTGGTTAATCAATACCTTTTGAAATTTTAAGCTATCATATTTTTTCAAATTGGTAGAATTGGTTTTGAAATAACGTTTATGCTATTTATAGTGAACCCGAACTAGGTCGGTGTGGTCAATATTTTACAAGTTTTGCTCACCTACTATGAGTATTCAAATGTATAATTTCAAAAAAAGTGAACTGTTGGGAATTAGCAGTGTTTTCCTAGTAACTGAATTAGTAAATGTGTCAATTTTGGTAGTTAGTCATTTATAACTCTCATGACCAGTGAAAGGAGAAGGAAGATGAAAGACATAAAATATTCAGATTGCACTCCCTTGATCCTAAGAAAGTGAAGAAGTAAATAGGAACGCTAAGCTCTTGAGCCTTTGGAATATGGTATATAGTTGCTTTTAAAAAGAAATCTAAGATTACTATAGTATTCTCTTTGGATTTCATAAATCTGTACTCCATGGTAAGTAACAAAAGAGCAGCTAACATTCCTATCTCACACATACTTTTCTTAGCATTTTTTTTTGGTTCTAAATAGAAAGATTTTCCACATTCATTCAGGAAACATTTGTTGACCGTGTATTTTGCCAAAGACTAATTGCCAGAGGCTAGAAGGATGAAGAAGACAGGATCACTGCCAAGCATGGAACAAATTGTATTTTGAAAGTGTCAGGCCCAAAAGAAACCATTCAGGACCCTCTGTGGGTTCTTCTTGGCTCACAGATACTCAAACAAGCATCAGACAGAACAATAGGATCAAAAGGGTAAAACTAAGACAAGGGAGGATAGAAGTGGGAGAGAAAGGAGAAATTAGTTAGGCTGTTTACCAAGGAAGCATAGAAATGTACTCGGGGTTAGTTACTCATTTTTACTAGGTCTCTCCCATGTACACAGGAAGTATACATGTATTTATTAAACTTAGTTTTGCATAGAAAGCAAAAGATCCAGATTTCAGTTTTTCCTCCCCCATCGAAAATAGATAAGGAGATTAGGTCTTCCCAGTACAGCGATGAAGACATCTTTAAGCAAAGAACTTTACTATTCCACATGGCAACTTCTATTTCAAAAGCAACATTCAGCCAGTCTTCAGAGTCCCTCTCACAAAATCAACTTTTATTAAAAGGAGGTGGCAGATCTTTGTTTTCCTATAAAAGTTACATGTTTTTCAATAGTAAGATATAGATTCTATACAAGGGATGATCAAAGAAAAGACCATGAAATTAAACTAGTTAAATTTTAGAAGTTTCCATGAGGAATTTGTATTTGAGTTAAGCCTGAAAGAATGATGAAGATTTTTATTAATTGAGGGTTCTTGAGAAAAGTGACTGAATTATTTAAAGCTCACACTTTAGGAGGGCTGAATTATAGAATGAATGAAAAGGAAAAGAGGTTATCTGTAAAAACATTGAGCATGTTTGGTGAAAAAGCATCATTGAAAACTTAGCACATCATACTAGTGGTAAAATATTTGAGAAAACATAAAGAAGAAATGAGTGGTTATTATGGATTACGGGAGAATCTTGGTTTATATCATATCTCTGTCACTCAACCATGGAACATTTTTAACCTCTCCAAACCTCAGTTGTAAAATATATTAACTGTAAAACCTATGTAATAAGTTTCTTATAATGACTAACCTGAGATATTATATATAAAATATATTTGTACCTTTCCTGATATTCAATAAATGGGAACTTTTGTTATTATTGCCATCACTTTTAATGGCTATGCTATTATTATGTATCCTAAGATAAAGTTGGAACCATAGCTTGTGGTCAAATATTATAGAAATAACTGAAAGTTATGCTAACCTCACTATAAATTTAAAAAAAATACAAAACTTATTTTGAAGAAATCTGTGATGTTACTGTCAGAGTATAAAAAAAATAATCCCATACCCTTTGGGTTCTTCTAGTCTGGCAAATAATCAAAAGGCATAAGACAGGGCCTCCCTGGTGGCGCAGTGGGTTAAGCAACGCACTATGAAGCAAACTGCAACCACTGCAGCACGAGTTCGATCCCTGCTGCCGGCCAGGAAGGGGACCCACATGGTGCAGCAGACCTCTCCTGCTGTGCCCGCTGCTCCCCTCAGC
>JAGFMF010011586.1:3538518-3567267 GCA_019455555.1 Galemys pyrenaicus | reverse complement strand
TCTGTCTGTGGTGAATCCTCTCACCCCCCACACCTCTGGCCTGTACCCCAGTGCTTGTATGCATAAATAAATAAATCTTAAAAAAAAAAAAAAACAAAAGGACAGATCAGTAAGAAAAAAAAAAATCAGAAGTATAATGATAACAAGTATATCTCCTGTATATATGGGCAAGACCCAACAACACTGAGTAACTGACTCACATGGTTTCAGATACCATCTTAAAGAGCTTATAAAAAAAAAGACTTTGGAGCATTAGATAGGAAGGAAATGTTAGGGGATAACTGGGGAAGTTACTTTGAGCAATTGATGGGGGCCATGCTACTATGCCATGAGACAAAAGTCCGTCATGAGGAAATTATCCTGAAAAATCAGGAGCTCCACAGCTGGCCCCCGCTGGATTCCTTTATGTTTTGTTTTGGTTGATTCTATAATTAAAGTTTTGTAAAACTTTAGAAATGTACTTACTGGAAAAGTACCCATGGGGATGGTTGTACAATTGGCTGTGTCACCAAACAAAATAATTGGTTACCATGCATTTTGATGACACTACTGATTGGCTAATATCATAATAAAAATTCTATACTGTATAACTAGATAAAATTAGATGCAATTGGAATGTGGTTCTTCTACAAAATCTAGTTATTAGGAAAATTTCCAGACTTAACCATTCACTTGGTGCTCCAAGCCTTAGGGACCTAAGCATGACCTTTCTGTAACTTGGACCATTGTGTAAGGCTCTGCATTTTCCTTTTGCCTTTGTTAAATGGGCTCTACATTCCTTAAGGTGACCAATGAGTCACATGAACCCTTCATACTCTCCTCTCTTCCCTTTCTGTAATTTTTGTTTTAATTAAAACTCAATTTAGTATAGGAAGACTCCCTAATAATGAATATATAATCAATCAGACTTAGATTTAGAAGATACTGATATTATTGACTCCTTTTGAAGATCAAACATTAGGGCATAGATGTGATTTAGGTGTTAGTTTTGGTATCTTCCTCTTCCCACACACCTGCAGCTTTTTCAGAGTGCTGGCAATAGTTCAACCCCAAACCCTGTGACTAATAATCAATCTTAGAGTGAAAAAACAAAATAATTAAGTTGTGATCGTGTAAATAACTGATATGATTGCCTTAACATAGATTGATCAATCTTCATAGTTTTAGCACTGTTAAAAAATGATTGTCTGGATTTTGTCACTGCCTATGTCATAAATCTTGACTTAGGGGTCACAAGAACTCAAGCTGTTCTTAAAAAATGTAATGATTGCTATCTCCCTGATCTATGCATATGTTTATGTAATCCTACTGCCTGCTTAAAGTGTATAAATAAAGACCTGCTGAGTCTCTCAGTAGGACGCGTATCATACTCTGAACAAGTGTGCTACCTCCTCAAATCCCTCTTATCGGCCGATTCAATTTCATCCTTCAGAGACTTGGCCTTCAAGCCAGAGCTGGACTCCAACAGGCAATGATTTGCAGATGTAAGTTCTGTCTTTTCCATTTTAAAAGCTTAAGAGGTGCATGGGTGAATTGGTGGTGGAAATTATACACCTGAGAGGAGAAAGCATACATTGTACAAAAAGGAAGAGTGATATAAAATATATATTAAATAAGTAAATAAATAAATGCAAGATGGGTTAAGAGATGAAAATCTTGGTATATACCCTTACAGAAATTTACATATATTTAAAAAACAACTTCCAGCCAAGCTCCTCCCATGAAATTAACCTTTTATCAAAAAGACCTATTTTGGGGTGGGAGATAATTGCTCCCTTACACTATAAAAATGGCTTTAAAAGACAATTCAAGCAGTGTAAACATTCTAGTGGAGTCATGGGAACCAGTTCAGACAGTCCAACAATAGACTGAGGATGATGAAATCAGAAAGACAGAAATTGCACAAGATGGAAACTACTGGTCATTGCACCTGCCTGTGCGAAGTATGAACAGCTTAAGATGTTGATTACATTTGCATCATAAGAAACCAGAATCAAAGGAAGAGAAAATACTTTGAAGAACATACAATGTGTTCAGTTTACTCTTAGTGTTTGTCATGTCAGATGATCCGAAATCAAAGTCTTAAAAAGAGATACCCATCTAATTGTAAATTTTATAGTTAACAGCACAAATATCATGAAAATGCATTTCCTAGGAAGTATTATGTGAAGAATCCAAAAATTAAAAAATGAGAAGTGACAAGAAAGTAAAATTATAGGTTTAAAGAGATAGCTCATTCCTCAAATCCTTTGTTTAGTTGAAGGCTATTGAAATAATTAAGAGGATATAAAGAATCTCAGAGTATGAAGAGAAGGTCAAGAAAATTGGAGATATAAAGAACCAAGAAGTGATAAAGTCATGGATGACCTTTATATGATCCTCTCTTCCTTCCTCTCTCCTTGCTCCTTGTTCTTCCTTTTGAATCATTCTTCTCCTTGTTCTCATATCCTTCTTCTTCTTTATTGATATGTAGAGCAAAAAAATAATCATTTGGGATTCAACAGAGAAAACTTCGACGGGTCCACTAGATACAGACCAGTCTCTATAAACTATAAGTAACTATTGCCCTGGGTCACACATTTATTGCCATTCAAGCTCTGTCTTGCTTGCTGTGATTTAGGGGACTGACTATTACAAAGTAAAGGTCACAAACCTAATGCAAGATTTTTTAATTGGATAAATATACCTATTTCAAAAACAGTTTTACATTTTACTCCAGTACTATTAAATACATCATCATAGTCAAATAACTAGATTATTTAGTAATGTCTGTGTTTGCTGTGTATTTCATAGAATAATTTGATTGCAAATCATAAATATTTACAATTATGGATGATAAATGTGATTCAAACTTTTTTTTTTAAAGATTTATTTATTTATGCATACAAGCACTGGGGTACAGGCCAGAGGTGTGGGGGGTGAGAGGATTCACCACAGAGAGCAGGGAGCAGAACAGGCAGATCAACTGAAGTACACTGCTGAGGGGAGCAGCGGGCACAGCAGGAGAGGTCTGCTGCGCCATGTGGGTCCCCTTCCTGGCCGGCGGCAGGGATTGAACTCGTGCTGCAGTGGCTGCGGTTTGCTTCATAGTGCGTTGCTTAACCCACTGCGCCACCAGAGAGGCCCATGATTCAAACTTTTAATATTTTTCTAATCTAGAATTTCACTATATTTTGATTTTAAAAATATCACTATATGTGTATCTGCATTATAAAGAAAATTTCTATAAATGTGTAACAATGCAGTATTGTTTTCATTGCTTTTATTTACTTCTCATAAAAAATAAAAAGAATAAAATGATTAAAATTATTACACTATTTAATGAATATTTAATTAGTTATCACCAAGTGCCATATTAAGATGTGTTCAGAACTGGGTAAATTGTGTTTATGTATCAAAAATGGGAAATTTCAGTTAAATACAGACTCAGCATCTTTTTGATGTATCGTAAGAGGTATATTTTACTAGCATATTCCTCAATAACTATCACTGATAAGGGCTTTCATTACCTTTGTTTCTTCTCTCCAAATCACGTTGTCACATCTGCTTCCAGTGTGAACTTTCTGTTTTAATATTGAGTTCTAAAACAATTTCTTAGTTGTTGTTTTGTCTCAATGGCCAAAAAACAATTCTTTTAATTATATCCTAGAGTTACATTAAATTTAATTCTATTTTTTTCTCAATTGTGCTCAGAAGAAAAGTCAAATGCTAAGAAATTTTCATGATATTGAGTTAATAAAGTAATGTATAATTTGATGCCCACAATATTTTGACCAAAAGCATGGAATTTAGTAACCTTAAGCTGAATAGGCTTATTTTACTCCGTTCTTTTCCCTCTTTACAAGCCCTTATGCATTAATCAGAATTATGAAAAAAGTTAATGAAATTCTAGAAAGAGTATTTATTTACAAGGGAGCTGACCTATGGAAACAATTCTTAAGAGCAAGCACCCATAAACATTCCAATTCATAATTATATGAGGGCCCCTCAGATACCATGTGTGCCCAGGCAACAATAGACATTAAAGAAATAACTCTAAGATTCATTGTACTGGGAAAATATAGCAGCAACAAATTCACACTTCTATTCAGATACACCTTCTATTTCATGTCTTTCAGAGCACGACTATTTTAAGGAAATTATAAAAAATAATCTTGTGTAATCTAAAAATTTGTGATAATGGTTACAATATAGAACTACATTACACTTTCAATACAACCCTAAAAAGAGAATTCATAATTGAAGGATCCATGAAATGTTCAGCAAACCTTAGTTAAGGAAATGCCTTTTTGATTCACTACTGATTTTTAAGTGTTTAGTAACCATGCATGTTCTGTTAGGAGTTCACGGTAGAGTTGAAAATTTGAGTAATTAAATATAATAAATGGATTAATAAATGAAGAAATTACATTAAAGGTGGATCTTGAAGTATCTTTAGGATTTCAGCATGTTGATGATTCAGATAAAAATAATGAATAATTTTAGAATATTGGCAAAGAAAATAGTGTTCAGGTCAAGAGACAGCACTCAAAATTGGACTTTGAGATGAATATGCTTATGGCAATCCAGATGAAGATATTAAATTGTAAATTATAATTGATATTAACATTGTCAAGAGATTAAATTTGCATATATATATTTTGTGATTGAAACTTGGATAAGAATAAACCCTGTGACAAGAAACTAGAGTAGATAATGAAGCAACACTAAAAGTGAAACTATCTCTACAGAGACCCCCAAATTTCCAGTTATAGTACATTCCCTCTCAGAATGCTATTGAAGAAAATATTGAAGTGTGGAGTCAGCCTGATGGGAAGCAAGGCTGAACTAACAATTTTCTTGGGTAAGTTTTTTGCCTAAGAGGAGGGACTCAATGAACTTAGAAGCAGAAAAGAAATACTAGTCAGACCAAGGAGCTAGAGGGTGAAGAAGTGTTATCATAAGGCTCATGATGGAAAGGTCAGGATGATATCTTTTCCTTTAGATGGGAAAAAATAATTGAGTGTGGGAAGGAAAGGCATTAGAGAAAGACTAAGGACAAATTAAGGAAGAAATACAACTGTCTCTTAAGTGATAATAATGCCATAAGGACCCATCTTTATTTGGGCATATCCCAAGGAGATTCAATTTATCAAGGATAATCTTCTCTCTAAAGTTTATTTGTTTGTGTTCATAGGAAATTTTTCTTTTGCAGTTTATCTTACATTCAGTTGCTACATTGATGTTAAATATTTGGAGGGGTAGCTTTTATTTACCAGAGGCAAATATGGTATACGCTTTTATTTCCACATGTGGCAGACAATGTTGAGAGTACGATAAAGAGTTTATAGATCTCTTGGGGCAGAGGTTATGGTCTAGGGAACTGGTAATATGGAATATATACTGATCATGAAATAGACATACATTCAAAGCATGCCCAAGAGTGTATCAAGGTTATTTTTAGTAATACAGCATTAATATTTATTTACAAAGAATGTGAGAATGCTTCCAGGTTACATACAATAATAATAATGAAATGAGGAAAATGGCCTCTGTAAACCCTCCCCTCATTATTAACCATCTTTCTTTCACCCTTCCCACCATCAGCAGCCTTGGCCAACATTTGTTAATGCTGTAGTGTGCATTTATGCTATTCATTGTTTTTTATTGTCTAAGAAGACAACCGCCCGTGATATCATGGTGATATTTCAGCAATTCTTTATAGCCTCCTTCCAGTCCCCTATTATTAAGCATTTCAACTTCATTAATAATTGATATCCACACTTAAGTCACTGGTTAGAAAATACCTCTAAGATTTTACTTTATTAGCTTTTGAGTAAATGTTCCCAAAATCTCTTCTGCATTTTGCTAAAAATGAATGTTATATATCTTTTGATAAAACCTACAGTTAAGTGCCTAATAAAATACTACATGACTAAAATGACAATTAATATTTTAGCATTATGCTGAAGTATGAAGGTTTGCCTGCAAAGGTATGAATCACTGGTTTTTCATTTCTTTAATTCTGTATTAATTGGTACTTGAGGCAATAAACCATAACATATAATTCTGGTTTCAGATAAGCTTTAATGAGAGCCTGACCTTTGCTTGGATACTTCTGTGACGGTGAAAGAGTTCAAGATAACCCTTTGAAGCTCAAATTTATGAAATAAATGTTCCTAGCATTTTCTTATCTTAGCTTGAGCTGATTATTGGGGATATTCTGGGGATTTATAATTGAGATCTGGAGGAAAATTATATTCTATTATGTACAGTTCAGTGGAAGTTTAAATAGCATTAGTGTAACTTCCTTAGTTCGCTACTTTCACCTAGAAAAGAAGTAAGGTTCAAAGATCAGCAAAAGGTATGAAACTATCTTAAAATATAGTAGAAAATTATTAAATGATCACAGACATTTTCACTATATCATCATATAATTGTGTTTAGAGGGTACCAGCCCTCATTCATATTTTTATGCACTATTGCACAATGAAATCAACATTTAAACAATGTTATATTATTGTCATTGAATTTGAGTCATATAAATATTTTATATTCTAAGCATTTTAAAGAATGTACAACTAAAAATGTGATATACAGAACATTGGAAGTGCTTTTATACATCACTATAGAGAAATACTTTCATTTTCATTTTGAAACAGCTCAAAAAAATATATATATATTTTAAACCAGAAATAGAACAGTGACATCATATTAATAAAGACTGAATTTGAGTTGACAGAGAAGAGGTAGAGATTGTAATGAGGATAAGCATGGATCCACAAGGCCCAATAAGTTCCCTCAGAGGAAAGCACTAGAAGAGCATCACTTTAGAGTATTTATCTTGTTTATGACCTTTACAGCAACGGATGGTAACTCTCTTACCTTGCCAAATCTGATTGCCTTCTCTTGGTTCTCTTTCTATTCTGGCACACTTTCTCAATCAGGCTCTACAAAAATGTTTATTATTTTCTGAATCTCTCATGGCCATACTTCTATTCTTTTTCACCTTCCAAGCTAAATTAGCTATGTGCTAGTCAACCAACAAAAACTCATGTGTTGTTAGTTCATGATGGAAGACCAGGCACATTCATTTGTTTTATGTCCCCTTTGAGTTTAAACTAAATAAAAATAAAAGGAATAATAAATAAACACATAAACCTGTGGCAGAGGAAGAGAGGAAAATTGACAAAGGAATAAAAGATGTCTTCATCTTTCTGGAAGATAGTAAGTATTAGGGTATGAGTTGAAGATGAGGGAGGTGGAAAGATATCTGCTAAGGAAGCTAGAGAAAAGTCGGATTATAGTTTGATCCATAGAGCTTCAAAGAGGCCATAACTTTAGAATCATTGATCTAGAGAAGGCTTAGCATAAAAAGTAGGTCTATGCATGATTTCAGAAGTTAGTAATCCCATATTCCCACCTCTGACCACTCCAAACACACACACACACACACAGAGTGAGAGCAAGACCAAAAGCGAGAGCGAGAGAGAGAGAGAGAGGCAGAGAGAGGTAGAGAGACAAGAGACAGAGAGAGAGAGAGAGAGACAGACAGAGACAGAGAGGTTAGGATTTGCAGGGTTATAGAAGTTTCCTATATAGAATAGTTATATTCATCCTAAAGTTTATTAATAATTAAGGACACTCTGAGCAATACAAGATTCTAGTATGACAACCCTTCTAGAGAATAATTCACATGGGAATTCACTGGATCTACATATACAACAACATAGAAAATTCAAAATAAATGATCAGATAGTCTATCTTATGTATGAACAAACTAAGCACACAAAGGACATTGGAAGCACTGAAGACATTATCTATATAACAAAATTTTGGCCCTTGATAGTGGGTGCATTATGGTAATAACACCTGAAACGTGGGATCCTATACTTCCAAAATACAAACAATGATGTAAACCAGCATCATCTCAATTTAAAAAAAAAAGACATTGGATGATTCATTGGGAAAAAAAAAGGCCCTTAATAAAGATAATTTAGAACACAGAAAAAACAAGTATAATGTAATTAACATATACTGAGATAATTGACTAATTATAAAAACAAAGGAATAGGATATTATAAAATTAAACAAGATAGAAAATTAAGTGTGATACAGGATAATATAAAAATTAAGCAAAGAACAAATTATGATTATGAATTATGGAGAAGCTTATTCTTTGTGGTTTTGAGGATAGCCTCCACATCGAAACGTCTAATGCTTTAATATGTTATTTTATTAATAGTGTATGGTCTTCACAAGTGACCAAGAACCACAATTTCCATATCTATAAGTATGTCAATATCATTAGTTTTGTTGTTAAGTGACACAGTAATTTGAAAAATTACCTTAGATAAGACACTGGACACATACATCACAACAAAACAGAATTACATAGTACCAAATGTATATTAAGCTAACAAATCAATATGTAAATCAACATTATTAGAAATCACATTAAAATGCCAAATAGCATTTCAAAGATGATAAAATGGTGTTCAAATTATCATTAATGAAGGTAATAAAACTAAAAACAAAAATGAGAAACCAAGCTATATTGGTTTTAAAAAGTTTTAATATAACAAGGATTTTCAGAATGTAGAACAGTATGATTTATTTTATAATAGTAAATGAATTTGATTTGATTAAATCATTTTAAAAATAATTATCTTATAAAACTAATGAAATTCCTATTTTAAAATTAAAGACTTTTATTACTGGGTATACAACCTGTTTCTTGGTGTATTTCGAAACTGTGGGTCTCAATTTCAATGCTCTTACAAGTATTTTTTTAAATTAAATACAGCAAAAGTAATACATGTAATTATAATATATAATACATATAATACTTTGGTACCTGTAATGTACATCATATCAATCATATCATGTCACATAGAAATACAATAGGGAAATAATAGAGTATCTTTTAAGTAATAAGGGTAAGGATTTTTTTAGAAAAACTTGCTTCTCTTTTATTTTTATTTATGCCTGTAGTCTGTATTAAAAAGTAAACTTTACCAGACCTCCCTGGTGGCGCAAAGGGTTAAGCACTGCACGATGAAGCATCCATGGCCACTGTAGTGCTAGTTCAATCCCAGGCCAGGGAGGGAACCCACATGGTACAGCAGACCTCTCCTGCCTTGCTCGCTGCTCCCCTCAACAATGTATTTTAGTCTGTATGCCTGTTCTGCTCCCTGCTCTGTCTCTGATGAATCCTTTCACCACCACCCCTGCCCCCGCACCTCTAGCCTGTACCCCAGCTCTTGTATGCATAAATAAATAAAATATTTTTTTTAAAAAGTAAACTTTACTTTTTATAGTGAATTGAGATTCAAAAGTCACTGCTCAAGGATATGTGAATACAAAATATGGGCAGGAACGTTTATGGTAGCTTCAGTGTTAATAACAAAACGAACAACTTGTAAATAAGCAAAATTTTCATATACGGGAAGAATTCTAAATAATCTGTCTACTGACACAGTCATAATACTATACAACAGTGAAAGAATGAACATGAGCTTTTCCTACCAAGATAAGAAAACTAGTGCTTAGTTGAAAACATCAAGTTATGGGCCCTGGTAGCCTAGGGGTTAAGTCTCAGCATTATAGCCTTGATAGCCCAGCATGGAGGCGTGAGTTTGTTTTCCTGAGTTCAGTTCCCAGGACCTAACCCACACATGGCACAGCAGACCTCTCCTGTGTTGCCTCCTTCTTCCCTCAGCATTGTATTTCAGTAAATCCACCTGTTCTGCTCCCCACTCTGTCTCTGGTGAATCATCACACGCCTGGCCTACACCCCAGTTCTTCTACAAAAAAATAAATAAAATCTTTAAAAAGTCTAGTTATGAAAGGATATATGTAGCATATTATTATTATAAAACTTAAAAAGTAATTATGCTAAACATTTCATTATAAATCCTTTCCCACTGCCATATATATTAATTTATTTAATAAAAACAATGTTTTTGTGACTTAAGATTCTTTTTCACTAGAACTGTATCACAAATTATATTCATTTTTCATGATAAAGTATGTCAATTATCTTCTAGCATCTGGAAGCTAAAGAAGGAAGATCAAGGGATTTATTTTTTTAAAAGATGGTTAGGTGTTATCCCACCAAAATATTAGCAATTTAACACAACCATAGGAGACAAACTGCTTAATGAGGAAGATACCAGCTCTCCCAACTTGTTATCAGTAAACTTAATACAATAAAGGAATCAGAATTGTTGAACCTCTTGGCTGTTGTTTCTTTAAATGTTACACTGGGTTTATGTTTGAGTTAATTTCACGAACTCAAAGAATCATTAATGATTTAGACAACCCTATGCCTATGGAAAAATAATAGATCACTAAATAAAGAAAAAAGCGCCTCTCCTAGTAATTTATATTTGAGAAAAATTTCCAGTGCAAACTGGGCTTAAACAGTCTAAATTCACTAATTTGCAGCTTCAAAATTTCGGGTGCATTTTTTTTTTCTGTTTCTTTATATGGTCTGGAATTTTCCTATTCTACTAAGAACATTCAACATTTTACACAGTACATAATAACAACAAGAATCCAGTTGGAAAGTTAACCTTTAAAACCCGTGGTTTCCAAACTTTTTGGTCAATTGAAAAATCTCAAGCCTGTGCTCTTAATACATTCATATTTCTGATAAATATATACATCCAGTCTTTCATCTTATTACTAAATATAAATAGGCATTGATTTGGTTGCAGTTTTAGTTAAAAATACCTACAAAATTATAAAAATCTAAGTTCTTTTTATTTCTCCTAAGGGACTGCCTGAGTTGTCCTTGGAAATTGTGGCCTTCATTTTAGATTATAACTTAAAATGATAACCTAATTCCACAGAGGCAATTTCTGTTTATTTGTCCATAGTTGTGTTTCTATTGCAATTAGCATGATTTTTCATGGTGGGTCAATAAACAGAGAATTTTACATGCAGTTATACTTTCCACAATCTTAGGATGAAAGCCTAATGTTATAAATGTTATAAAACAGAGCAAGATCATTATGAAATCCACCATATATATGTGATTTGCTACTTTACCTCATTTCAAAGACAGGTGTTATAGTTGCTAGTTCAGACTTCACATTGAAAGTGGTAATTGGGAACCCCACCTAGGAATATAGAAAATAGAAGTTGTTTTATTCTTTTTTTACCTTTCTATATTTCCCATGTTAAAAGCAAAATAAACCAGTGACACAAAGAGCTAGAATTTAAAATAAAGGAAAGGAGTTAAGTAAGAGTTATCAGTGAGATTTTCATGATATTAGCGTTGAGTTGCTTTCCCTACAACTAAAACCCAGCCACATCTTCAGCAAAAAAAAACTGTAACAATACAGATATTGATGTTTTATGAAAGTATCTTGTGTCTAATTGAAGAATTGTTCTGAAATGGATACTTAAAACAACAACAGAACCAAAAAATTGCATACAGCAGTTCATGTGATATAATTTTGATACTTTAAATAATTGTGGTACCAGAAAATCATTGATAAAGACTATTATTACCACAGTTCTCTTTGATCAAAGAAAAAGATTCAAAAGTATAATAAATGGATTGGGACTGCATTGGGCCTCTGTATTGCTTGGTAGGATGGCCATTTTAACAGCCTAGAAACATGGGTGAGGATAAAGACAGAGGACATGTGGCAAGTAGTATATGGAGTTATGAGTTCAGGAAGAAAAATGAAACAAATACATACTTGTTATTACTTGTAAAAACAGAATTTATTCATTAATTAGGACAAATAACAGAATTTAAGGTTTGGTTGTGAGAATTCCCTTGGATATTTTTGCCATAGTTTTTATCCTCTGGTCACATCTATATCTGCTCTTCTACTGTGCCACTTTCCCCCAAATCCAATTTCAACAAAGTAAACTATTCTTAAGCACACATTCTGATAGAGATAGAACAAAGCCATTTCTCTCCAACTCCAATCTCTGGGTTAAGCTGCATGAGTGGACCTTATCCAGAACTTCATTCTAGGCTCTGCTGAACAAAGAGGCAACTTATTGAAATTTCACTTTTCTGTATTTCTAACTTTCTATGGGATGAGACTGGTTTAATATTTATTGACCTTCTGACTATATAATTTATGCATTATAAGCTCACCTTTGAATATAGAAATAGCTACTGTAAATATTGGCTTTAAATTAACTTTCCCTGTTACGCATATATCACTTTCCACCTAAAGAGTTGCTATGATATAACAAAACCAAAGGTACTAATTTGCAAGTCAAACACAGGTGTATATATTAGAATATTTAATAACTTACAGGCTGTAAAAATGTTAGCTATTGTTGTTTTACTTTAAATATCTTGTCTGTCTTGTTCCAGACATTTAAGATGATAAATGATAGAGATATATACATCTAAAGATATACATGTAGTGTCTTAAATGGCAGCCATTAGCCACATGTGATATTTGAACACTAATATGTGACAATCTGAATTATTATGTTCTGTAAGTGAAAAGTAAGTATCAGATTTCAAAGACAGAATAATAAAAGAATGCATATCACCTCACTGATTACATGTTGAAATTTTTCATTTTAATACATTGAGTTAAATAAAATTATTAATATTAATTTCACCTCTTTTACGTATTTTGAAATGTGAATAATTGTAAATATAAAATTACATATGGGGCTCATATTTTATTTCTACTTGACCACGCCAATATATAAAATGTGGTGAGACAAAATGAATTAAATTTAAACATCCCGTGTAATAACATTAAATATTTCTCTGGCAAAAGTAGCTCAAAGGATCTGATTCTTAAGCACTTAGTGTTCAGTCTAGCATGGGATAAGACCAAAACAAGGACTGAGGAACAATACCAATATTTGAACATTGTTTTTTACCCAGCCATAGGGAATAAGAATCCATTTAACTAAAGTCTGTGGCAAGGTTAGATGTTGATACTGAATGCAGTTGAGTGCTTTTCTAATCCTTTTATTTGGGCTATAATACATTAATTAAATGGTGAAATGGATCAGTCTCTGTAGCGTTTGCTTTAGTTAACAGTGGTGGGGGGGGACTGTTGCCACCGTACAGCTTTTTGACTAAATTGCAGAAATGGAAATTAACTGAACTCCCTTGAGTCCTGCTGGAGTCAAAGGCCGGTATGTATTTACTTTTGTTAAAGAGAAATGGTGATGGGATAGAGCTTTGTTTCAGTGTGACTTAAAAGGGAACACTGCACATATTTAATCTGGTACAGGTGATTTTTGGTTTGGGATGAGATTTGGAAGTGCCAATGCTCCCTGAAAAGTACTTAATATAAGTGGAAAGACAAATTCAGACGTGTCACTGAGAATAGTTAGAAAACTAAAGTTCCATGTCACTCTCTTGTGCCACACTATAAATCCATCATTTGAAGTGAGCACTATCACTTAGATTTTGTTCATGATTATCATGAAAACAGAATATCAGGTGAAAATCAAGTCTTACAAACCATAACAGAAAAAGTAAATAGATTTAAATAGATGCAATGAGAGTATCCTTTTGCTTCATTAAGCGTTGTTACCATTTTTAATTTTTTTTTCTGCTCAGTAGGTAAGGGAAATAACATTCATTTAACTATTTCATGCAATCTGTGCTCTGAACTAGAGGGAAATGATGGGTAATCTTTATCTATTCCCTAACCTTCCCTTAATTGAGATTTTGGTATTAAAATCATACCCAAAACTAAACCTATATGTCATTTTTTTCTGACCAAGCTGCTGCTTGGATTACCCATCTTCTTAATCTATTATGGAATATTGACATCTTTCCAGCTGGACATCTTCTTTCCAATGTTCAGTTAGTTATATAATGTCCAACTCCTCCAGGAGATGTTTGAATTCCATATTTATGGTCAATGAGTCACCAGTTCCAATCAAATTATGTGAACATAATAACGGACTAATAAAGCTTTGTTGAACTGATACAAAAATGAATAAATAAGTTCAGAAATAGTAAGGGCATGAGGAAAACAACATTATCTATTTTGGGGAACATAATTGGTTTAGCATTTCAGTGAGTATCTACAAATTTTAAATGTTCATATTTGGTAATTCAGAAATCAAACTTTAGAAATGTTTATAATCTGGACATATTCATCAAACTACTTTAATATGTATACACACATATCTACAACTTTATTTACTGTGGTAGTTTGTATATAAAGAAACCAGCTAAAAAATCTGAAGTAGTACCATTGCAAAAACCAGTACATGATAATTATTAACATTTATGGAGTTTTCACTATGTTACAGGCAAACTTTTAAATTATCTTTAAGTTACAAAGCACTTACTCCTCATACTATATAGGCAAATTAATACTCGCATTGTTCTGATTTTACAGATCAAGAGAGTAAGGTATAGAGATTAAATTGTTTGTTCAAAATCATATAAAACCAGTATTTGAATTCAAAATGTCTAGCACTGCCAACAATATTATTATTTTTATTTTTTAAAAGATTTATATATACAAGAGATGGGGTATATTCCAGAAACGAGGGAAGTGAGAGGATTCACCAGAGATAGAGCAGGAAACAGAAAAGGCAGATCAACTGAAACACACTGGTAAGGGGAGCAGCGGGTGAGGCAGGAGAGGTCTGCTGCTGTGCCATGTGGGTCCCCTCCCTGGCCAGAGATCAAACTCATGTTGCTGTGCTGTGGTTGCTTCACAATGTGATGCTCAACCTGCTGAGCCACCAGGGAGACCCCAACCATATTTTTAATCCCTCACATGCCTTTTAAAAATCTAAAATTTCAACATGTATTTTTAATCTGTAGAAAGTAATAATTCTTAGCTCACTGGGTTTTATGCTAGTGTGGACATGAAAATAGGTAATAAATGTGAACTGTTAGTTCAGTGTCTATCATATACATTAAAATAAGTGTTTATGTATTTGAAAGTTATTTATGGAAATAAATACAGATATGATAGTGTAGTAAGTGACTTTATTCTGATATAAAGCACATGGTTTCATATTATCTATTTATAAATTGCTTGGTTTGCTTACAGTAAGAATTTATTTTCTATAATCTTAAAAACAAGGTTATATATAAAAAAAGATAGCGATTTACTAAGAGTAGTTTTCTGTCAGTTATAATTAGCTTCTCAAAATGTACTAATCACTGTTAATTTTTCTACCAAATAGTTCATTTGAAAATGTACATTATGTGAAAATATGAAATATAGATAAAGATAAAAATTTTGTTTAGTTTGTTTCAACTTACTTAGGCATATCTATTTATGAAAGTATCTTGTTTCATAGTAGCATGCATGTGAATTTAGGATTATGGAATTGAAATTACTTCTTTCTTTTTAATAAAATTGATGTAAAATCCAAATTGTGCCTTCTTCTTACCTATTATCCCACCAGTATAACTCTCAGCTATGACTTTGATGCAAAATGAATGATCAGATATTTATTGAAAGATCCAGAATTTTTCTTTATAAGTATGTAGTTTTTTTCATACTTTCTTACATAAATCTATTAACTTATAACACTTTTACTATACATTGCTACTTAAATTTCACATTTAGGGTTTTGTTTTAATCCTATAGCAGGTATTTTACAAAATTAAGCAATTTAAGATAACTAAAGCAATACTTTTTCATGGGAAAACTCTTTATTCCATTGATTTCCTTCTGCAGGTGATAATTTGTTAAAAATAACATTTCATGCATTTTATAATAAATACCCTAAAGAAAAATGTGGACAGAAGAGAAAGACAGGAATGCTATGTATCATTCTTGAAGGAGAACTGAGATCTAGCTTATAGAGCAAAAATCAAATGACTAAAAATATCTAATCAACAGTGACATTTCCGAGTACCAGCTGTGCAACATGGCAGGCTTCGTCTTAATCTGAAAGAGAGTTTACATCGCTTGTCAGTCTAGTGAGGAAACTACATGACCAGGAGTCAAGAAATCTGTTGCCAGTCCTTGTTTTGGCAGGAAAATCAGGAATAAATCCAAGAATATTCATCTGTTTAAAAGGGATCCTGTTTAAATGGGATGTTAACAATGGTTAGTACTTCAATAGGAAGAAATATAAATGAAAAATTTTATAGAAGTATGAGTTCTAAAAGGTGAATGCCTCTAATGTGTCATATATAGTGATTTAAGTAACCAGTTTTGTGACCTTGTTAATATTACTTAATTTCTCTAGGACTCAGCATCCCATTGAGAAGGTGGGAACTGTAATATTATCTATCTCTTATCATTATATACAGATTCAATGAGGAAATGAATATGAAATTGGCTTAATAGCCTCAGCACATTTTAGATATTAATATTATTATCTGTAAATTATGGTAAATATCCCTAGAACCTTCTTTACTAAATTTAAATTAGCATTGTTTTCTAATTTATAAAGTAATATTTTCCTTAATTTTGACAACTGAGAGCTTTCTTGGATGGGATCTAAGAAGTACTTGATACATACTAAATTCAAATTCATAATGATCTTGAATACATTGTTTTCCATGAGGAAGGAATGCCTCTTGTTCTTGTGGAATTATATAAATAAAAATAGAACCACATCTAATTTGCAATTCCAGTGCAGACATTAGCAATTGTGCTATATTCAAAGAATATATAAATATATAAATATAAAGAATATATAAATATCTGAATAAAGATGTTCATACATGTGGTGGTTTCAGTGATGGTGGAGTAAATAAATATAATAAAATTGATGTAAAATCCATCATTGAAAAGCCATCATGTAAAATCCATTTATTACATGAATGTCTCATAACTTAATATGTTCCTACTAGGGGATGTGCCATAATTTGATAAATTTCTTCCCTATTATTTAGCATCTAATCTATTTCCAAATTTTGAATTTTGAATTCCACTTTGAAATATAAATGCAGTCTACGGCCATACCACCCTGAACGCGCCCGATCTCGTCTGAAATATAAATGCAGAAAGATGTGGTATATACATTACGTGATATATAATACACACATGTATACACCATGGAATACATAATACTACTCAACTTTTAAAAAGATTAAATCTTGCAGTTCATGACAACATGGGTGGAACTGGAGGGGATTCTGACAAATAAAACAAGTCAAAGGAGAAACACAAATACCAATAATTTCACTTAAATGTGGAATAAACAGAAAAAAATTCACTTAAATGTGGAAAAAAACAATAATTTCACTTAAATGTGGAATAAACAGAAAAAAAAAAAAAGCAAAGGCACAGATAAAAAAAGACAAAACCAAAGCAAACCCTTGTATACTAACTGCAAAACTGAGGTTACCGGAGGGAGAAGAGGTGTTAGCAAAAGGTGGACAGGATGCAGTGGGCTATGGTGGAAGGTTGTTGGTACTTTGCTAGTGGGCATGATATAGCAACATGCATTTGAAGAATGTGAACCTGTACACCTAAACATATACAGTGCTGTAAACCAAAGCTTCCTCAATAATGAACAAACAAATAAATACACAAATTAATCAATTTATGTATTTCATTAAATAGAATCATTCAAGATGGAGTCCAAAATTGGAATTTTTGAATGAAAGGAAGTGCGCATTTTACTAATTTTAACACTAAAAAATGACTTTCCAAATAATAGGATTAGAGTGTTCCTTTCACCACATGTTCTTCAACATAGAGCTTTCTGTTTTTGTCAGTTTATAAAATTTCATAGGTAAAACATGATTTGCTTTATTGATTTTTTTCAGTTGTGTCTATTAATATGTTTAATAGATCTATTTGTTTATTAATATTCAACTTTTGCCAATTTATCTTATTAGGAAGGTATATTTGCTTATGCTGTTAGTACAATTTGCATTTTATTATTTAAACACATGGATATGTGTTATACATGGTATTGTTTCCTGGTTGTTTATTTTTATGTATTATCTTTTAAATACCCATGATTTAGTATTTTATGTACCTTATCTTTTTATATAATATTTTCTGATGTAACAATACAAAATGCAATGTTAATAAAAATTCTAATATTTATGAGAGTATATATCAGGCACTGTTTGTATCAATATAACTTAATCCTAAATATATCTATGAGTTAAGTAATAAAATTCCCGATTATAAATTAGAAAACTGAGGGTCTTAACCAAGTAATGACATTCAGTTTCTAGTGTAATATGTAAGGAACCACTGTACCCTAGCAAATAGAAAGCTGAACAAACTGAAAAAAAATCAACAAATTTTCTTAGATCTGTCAGGAAGAAAACATCATGGTCCAAATTACTGCTCTACTAGCCCCAAATAGGTGAAACAGAAAAGTGAATATATAGAATCAAAACTTACTGGAGCAAAACCCCTAAGCTTAAACTTCCTTGACAACCTTTGCCAAGGTAGGAAAACCTCAACTGTCACTGATGAATTGCTGGAGTCTAGTGTGAGTAGGCTAGAGTGGCCAGTGTAGGCTAGTGTGAGTGATAGAAGCTCTGGAAGCACCCATATATCAGGAGGTCCAATAATTTTGTGAATTTACCTCCAAGAGCCCTACCAGATTTTGACAATGAATATTGGAGTAAAAAGCCCCTCTTGCTTTCGGAAAGTAATATTTTGACACATACAAGGGTATTGTGTTCTTAACAAGGTCTGCTCTCAGGCAAAACTATTTTGCCAGAGTCAAGCCTGTTAAGGTTTTATCAGAACCTATATTACCCAAGAGAAGGCAAAAATCCAACTCCAGCTCCTGCTTGCAATTCTCTTCCAATGAAAAGTACTAGTGAAATTGGTAGTTCAGGACATAGGTGAACTAAAAGACTGAGATCTAATCATAGTACTCTAAAATTCTTCCTCTTCTTTGACACTTACCACTAAATTACTAAATCTCTATTTATAGCCATTCCTTTCACCTAATTTCATCATGTTACATCATGTTCAGACTTCAACAAAAATTGCAAGGAATTGTAAAAGATAAAAATGAATCCAAAAACATGTAATGATTAAAAGTACCAGCAAATAATACTCAATACTGCAAGATTCTTATTCAGATATGAGGTAAAAATAAAGGCCTTCTCTGATATACAGGAGCTGAAGGAGTTTGCAATAACTAGACCTCCCCTAAAAGAAATTTTGAAAGGCAATATCATATCTAAATTGAAGAGAACACATCTAACAAAGATTGAACAAAGAAATAGATTAAGGAAACTAAAAGTTAAAATGATGGTAGCAGATAGATCCATGTATCATGTATTAACAATCAACCTAAATGTAAATGAACTGAACTCATCAGTCAAAAGGCACAGAGTGGTTAATAAGATCAAAGCCAGAATTCAACTTTCTGATGGCTCCAGGAAATTTATCTGAGATCCAAAGATAAGCAAAACCTCAAAGTAAGGATTGGAAAACAATCCTTTAAAGTCCTGGGATACAAAGCCTAGTAATTAAAACAGTATGGTACTAGAATAAAAACAGACACACAGATCTAGAAAATAGAATTGAGAATCCAGAAATAATTCCACATTTATATGGGTAATTATCTCTGACAAAAGTAAAGGGATACAGTGGAAAAAGGAAAATCTTCAATAAATGGTGATGGAAAAACTGGATATCCACATGCAAAAGAATGAAACTAGACCACTACCTTATACTGTACACAAAAAGTAACTTGAAATGGATTAAGACCTAAAATCAGATATAGAGAAGGAAAAATAGATAGGACATACCATGTCCTAGGTTTTTGTGATGTCTTTGGGGATTTATCTCCACCAGCAGGAGAAACAAAAGAAAATATATACAATTGGGGCTGCATAAAATTAAGATATTTCTGCTCAACAAAAGAACTATCACTAATACAAAAAGACATCCTACTGAATGAGAGAAAGTATTTGCTTATAAAAAAATCTTAAAAAGAGCTGATATCCAATACTTATAAATAATTCATACAACTCAATAGAAAGGAAACAAATCAAAAAGTAAGCAACAACGTTTAATAGCATTTATCCAAAGATTACTTTAAGATGACTCACAGAACATAAAAAATGTTCATCATTTACAATCATGAAAATGTAAATCCAAACACAATAGAATATCACCTCATACCTGTAAGAATGATGGCCCATATCAAAAATACCAAACACAACAAATGTTGGTGAGGATGTGGAGAAAAAGAAATCTTCATACACTGTTGATGGTAGTGTTGATTGGTCTAGCACCTAATGAGAGCAATAAGGAGATTTCTCAAAATGTTAAAAGTGGATTTACCATCTGATCCAGCAATTCCACTTCTTGGGATCTACCAGAAGATGCAAAAACACTAATTAGAAGGGATATATGCACTGCCAAGTTTACTGCTGCACTATTTAAGATAACCAACCTATGGAAACAACCTGTCTGCCCAAAGACAGATGAATGGTTTAGGAAGATGTGATACATATACATAATGGAATATCACTCAGCTGTAAAGAATAAAAGATAAAATCTTGCCATTTGCAATAACATGGATGGGACTGGAGGAATGATTATGTATGTTAAGGGAAATAAATATGAAAGAGAAAGACTTTCTGATTGTATCACACTGATTGTGGGATATAGAGAAACTAAACAAAGGGTCAGAATAAAGTCAAGTCTTTAATAAAAAAATAAACCTAATAATCTGACTGTAGAATTGGGAATTTCAGAAGGGGAAGAGGGAGAACAAAGTGAGGAGGGAGCACAATGGACTATTGTGGGGGGGACTATGAAAATGTGTGTGGTGGGTAAGGTGTGGTAACAATACTCAAAGGGCGAGAACCCATACTTTTTAATCATATTCAGTGTTCTAAGCCAACATTACCTCAATAAAAAAAATGTTAATAAAAATACAACACAAAAGACTAAATAACAGGAAGACAAAATAAGAAAAAGGGACAAGGATAAAACAGAACACTAAAAATGTTTAATACTAATGCAACTATATTAATAATCATTATCAATTATCAACTGTCTAAATGGACACAGTAAAAGACAGAGATTGTCAGAGTGTATCAAAAGGAAAACCCAATGTATGTTGTCTACAAAAACTCCTTTTAAATGGAAATTAAATGGATGGAAAATTATATACTATGCTAAACTAATCAAAATAAAGCAGAAGTAGGGCCCTCCATGGTGGCACAAAGGGTTAAGGAACAGCACTATAAAGCTATCCACAGCAACTACAGCCACAGAGGTGACCCACATGGAGTGGCAGACCTCTCCTGTCTTGTCTGCTGCTCCCCTCAGCAGTGTATTTCAATAGACCTGCTTGCTCTGCCCCCCATTCTGTCTCTGGTGACTCTTCTAACCCCTGTACCTCTGGCCTGTATCCCAGTTTTGGTATGCATGAATAAATGAATCTTTAAAAAAAAAAAGAGAGAAAGCAGAAGAAGATATGTTGATTTCAGGCAGAGTGGGCTTCAAAGGGCTTTGCATTATGACAAAATGGTCAATAATCAAAGAAAGGCATGTGGTTGAATCTTATTTTGTATCATTGTGATCAGGGAAGATTCTTTGTATGATTTCAGTCTCTATGAATTTACTGGTACTTGTTTTGTGACCATGTAGGTGGTCAGTCTATAGAGATAAAAGGCCTTTTTTTTTTTAAAGATTTATTTATTTATACGTACAAGAGCTGGGGTACAGGTCAGAGTCATGAGAGGTGAGAGGATTCACCGGAGACAGAGCGGGTTGCAGAACAGGCAGATCAACTGAAGTACACTGCTGAGGGGAGCAGCCGGTGATGCTCAACCCTCTGTGCCACCAGGGAGGCCCGATAAGAGACAATTTTAAGCAGTCATCAGGAAGTAGGTGAGTTCAATTTGGAAGCCATTGGTTTAAGAGGTTTTTCTCATAGCCTTGTGAAATTGCTGAGCAGATAATGGAGTATAGCCTGGCACAGATGCAATGTCTTGCTGAAGAATTGCAGTGGCAGTTTAAATGATTTTAGGAAGATAATAAAGTATGAGTTAAAGGATATTTTCTATGAACTGAATGTTGAGTCTTTAAAATTTTGTACATGAAGAACGCCAGTATTTAGAACCAAAGAAGAAAATCTGATAACAGATACTACGGAGAAATCTCTAATTTTAAGAGTAAGGTAAGGAGAATATTGCATCATGTGAACTAAGGAAAGAGTGTATTTCAACAAATAGGGGTATAGTCTTCTCAATAGTGTCATAATAATTTTGTTACAATTTTGCCCACAGTTGGATTGCTTTGATAAGTAGTGCCAAGGGGGTGAGACCTTTTATTTAACGTAATGTGAAGACATGATGAAGATATTTGACAAAGAGTCTATGTGCTTTTATGTTCATTATGTACTTCCTTATAGATTCCACACTATTAAAATTATTTAAACTTCTGAGCTAGATTTCTATTTTGCTATTCATTTTCTCTGAATTCTGACATGCACAATATAAAATATTTTGGCCATATTTGATCTTTGTTGATCATTTAAGATTTTTGATCCTAGTATTAGAATAATATTGCACTGCAATAAGGATTTTTTGAAATTTAACATTTATTTAAAGACCTTTAACATTTATTAGAGTGATCCAAAATTTTCTATGTTTCTGTTCATATTTCTGTTATTTGTTCATAGGCTTTTCTTAGGACTGCTTTTAAAGATATTTAATCTTGAAAAATATGTTCATGAGAATTAAAAAATAAATTTTGAAGAAATGTTCAACTCATATCTAAGTTTACACATATATGAACATTTTCACTGCTCTTTACTTCTGTGATAGGTCTTGTTTTATTAACAGAAAGTGTAGCCTGATAAATTTCTGCTTTTAATATTTATTGATTTTTTTTTATTTAAAAGTATTCTATGGACTCCAGGCAAGAAAGTGTATCCCCTGTAGGATGCAAGTATTAATAAGTTGAACCTGAATGGATTGCTAAAGATGCAATTTGTTTCCTCAAGAAACTTAACAAGTAGTCCACTTTCTTAAAGAGAATTGTTTTTAGCTGTTTGTGTGAAGTATTATTTCATGTTACCTGGAAAATGAGATCTAGAAACAAGAAGAAACAGAAAATGCCTCTATAGAACTAAGAAAAAAAGAATCTTTGTACCGTTTTGGCATAAAGGTTTTAGTGCTCTGTGTTTTTACTTCATCACAAATAGTACACACAGGGGAGAAATGATGTGTTATGTATAGAAGCTTTTCAATCCCTAGTGGCTATATGCACTTTAGCAGATTTTTGAAATTCATCTCATTTTATCTGAAATGTCTTATCCAAAGCTGCAGAAAGGCAGAGCAAAGCTTTGCTGTATCTCACACTCACCTGTCTTTTTTATTATTTTGTTTTCTTTTTTAAGTTTTCTTGCTGACAAAAACTCCTAGATTAAACTTCAGTCAGACTCCTCCAAGCACTCTTCTCTGTTAGGTCTTAAACTTGGGCTTGCATGTCCATCCTGTATGACAGGTGACCATAGACCTATTTAAGCAAGTATTCTACTAAGTCATTTTTTTAAAGATTTATTTATTTAAGTATACAAGAGCTGAGGTACAGTCCAGAAAAGCAGGAAGTGAGAGGATTCACCAGAGACAGAGTGGGGAGCAGAACAGGCAGATAAACTGAAATACACTTCTGAGGGGAGCAGCAGGAGAGGCAGGAGAGATCTGCTGCGCCATGTGGGTCCCCCCCGGCCAGAGATCAAACTCCCGCCGCTGTGCAAGGGATGCTTCACAGAGCGGTGCTCAACCTGCTGCGCCACCAGGGAGGCCCAACACCCAATTTTTTTCCCAGGTTGTAATAGGAGTAAACTTGCTAATTCCATTGAGTTGTCTTGAATAAAGTTATTATTATAATGAATATTAGATTATTTTTCATTTAATAGTGTCTGATCATTAAGATGTTGTTAAAATACTCTAAAAATAAGGATCTTAAACTAGATGCTTGAAAGTAAAGACAAGCATACTAACTTTCCAAAGAAGTACTGAATAAGCTGTTATTCTGCTACCTTAGAGTCAACTTTCTGTGCAGCAGTATCATACCCTGTGCTGTGAGCTATGCTCTGTTCCTTCACTAATGCAGCCCACTGTGCTGTAGACGTGTATGAAGATACATGTGTGTGAAATTCTGATCATGTGGACATTGGATGAATAATATGAAACTCTTACAATTCTAGAAAAGAAGCTTAATTTAAATAGAAACCTCTGAGTTGTGAATGTCAGATGAATTGGACACTTCTTTCTTCTTCATCTATGGAAAAGGGGAAAGGATACAGTCACTGCATGAACTCACAGTTTTAGTCCATGACCCAGAAATCATTTTATTATATTATTGCATCTATTCATGATATTTCCTAATTCTGGTTTAATACCACCAATTTTCACTCTTTTCTGTAGTTAAGGGAACAAGTACAAGTTTCTCTTGAGGCTATAAGACCTTGATTGACCTTAACTCAAAATAATGCACATGTCATAAAGATGTCTTGGAAAGACCTATTTTGGTCATCTGGGAGCAGTCTATGAGTATCTTGAAGAAGCCTCTCCTTCAACTTTATGTCCTTCTCACTTCTTGGAATCTTCCTACATGCGCTTTATTCATTTCTCTATCTACCCTAAATTTGTTTACAATTCTCTTACTAAGGCCTTATACTTAATCTATAAGTTGTTAAGTTATTCTATAAAGAGCAGCTACTGAATTTTCTGATAACTTCATTCTTCACAGTAGAAATGAGGCTGAAAACTTTTGTGGCATAGTATATACCACAATATATAATTATATATACCACAACTTATAATAGTATATACCATGATAAATATAATTACTTGTGGTTTCCTTTATTTTAAACTTTCCTCACAACATTTCCTTTTTGCTTTATGTCAAATTTTTATTTGGCCAGGAGACCAATCAGTAGAACTGAAACTAGAGAAAAAATGGATTGCACTTTCATTGCAGTTTCCCATTGTGAGCAACAAAAGTCACTATCCTCCCTCCCCCCATAATAAAGGAAATGAGTTTTGCTGAGGGTGGAAGAGGAATAATTTTTATTTTGTTTTGGGAGATGGAAACAGAGCGGATGAATCTGTGTCATCAGTTCTATAGTTTCCGGTGCACTTAGTACTGTTTAGTGTTGTTTAGTAGATTTTTTTATACTGTTTAGTAGATTTTCTCAGAATGTCTGAATTATTTCTAAAACAAAGAGGTATTTTTTCTAGACCTCCATGTATGTAATACATTAATGTATTACTAAACTAGGCCAGTTGATGATTTTGTTTCTGTCTATCTGCCTACAAAGTCAGGCACTCTAGTCCATTCATCGGTGAATTGATGGAACCACACTAGGTGTGCTACTAGTAGGTGTTTAACAGTATTTTATGAATTTATTGGAGTATAAATTATGCTTAATGTATGCATATTACACCCAATTCTCTTGGGAGTAGTCTGCTTTCACATGAATACACTTTGATAGCAGATATAGATCTTAGTTATGTCTCCAGAATTTCCAGGCCTAGAAGTAAAAACATACCACACAATTCATGGCATTCCATTCTTACTGTAAACATTGCTTCTCCTCATTTTTCCTCTCAATTCTTCATTCTCTTTCTTTCCCTATGTTGTCTCCCAGAGCTTCTTTAATCTCTTCTATAGTTTTAAGTAATCCCCTCTGCCATCAATCATACAGATATCATGCTTCAAAGGAAAACCAGAAAAGATGGAGCCTTATGAAAGCAGTTTTCAAATAGCTAAGACAAATGGCTAAAAGTTGTGTCCCACCTCAAGTTAAATGTTAGTTTAACAATATAGGTCTTCTGAGAGATGGGCTGGGGAACTCTGCTAAAAGAGATTATTGTTTTTCATTTATATAATTTCTTATCATTTTAATATTATATAGCAGTCTAAAATTTAAATCATTTCTGTAGTGAATCATTTTGTATAATTATTAATTATTTTTTCTCATGTAAAAAGCCATAATTAATTTACTCTCATTAAAATTTTGATTTTTATATGTTAGATTTGTTTAACTGAACAATTTTATTAAGGATATTTTATGACTTCAGTGAAGCATAAAAATGGCCCTCTGGAGGTGTATTATTGAAGCATTTATCTTTCACTAATTTACAATTTCAATAGCAACTTAAAGAGAGTTTAGCATGCTTTAAATTTCTTACTGAGTAATTTTGAATGAATGAATGAATAATGAATGAATGAATGAAATATGGATGAAAGTAATGGTTTTGAAAGGGTCAAATTTTTTGAGGTCCTATTGAATTGTTTTTCATTCTTTCATAAAGTTTATAAGACTATCTGAAAGCAAGCATTTTTATATTTTTTGAGGGACAATATTGATCAAAATTAGAAGTTTAGGATCATCACAATTTTATGCATTTTCAATATGAGTAGGCAGAGTTATTTTACATGAGGCATAATTGGCAAGTAGGTGCAGACTTTTCCTCCCACCTTCAAATTTTTTGAAGTACTCTTGAGCCCTATTTAAGGAGGGAGTGCTTGGGCTCTCCTGGCTTTCATTAAATCACTCAGTAAATCCTTGACCTCTTTGTTTCTAAACTTCACCTCCATAAAAACTAATCATTTGGGTAAAGTCATAGTGCAGACAGTGAAAAAATGTGAGCTTGAGGTTACAAAATAACAGTAAAAGTAATGAAAGAATTTGCAACCATTCAATTTGCATATGGAAATTTTCATGGGCATCTCATGGAATGGCTATGCATAATCACTCAGGCAGCAGCTGCATAATATCAGTGGTAAAAGCAGAATGCCTCTTTTCTCCTTTCTGTGTGATTTCCCTCCAAAAAAATAAAATTCTTATTTCTCTGAGTTCTTTATGTCTATGTAATTTCTCTGCTTACTTTTCTTAATTGTCATGATCATAGGGTACAATATGCTATAATGTAATGGATGACTCTATTTGAATATCACATGGAATATTTTAAGTATTTTATTAATCAAAAGAAAAGATGAGATGGGCCTCTCTGGTGACCTAGGGTTTAAGTCTCAGGGCTTTGGCCTGAATTAATCCCAGGCCAGGGAGCTGACCCACATGGCTCAGCAGAATTCTGTCTCACATGCTGTTTACCTCAGCAGTGTATTTCAGTAGATCTGCCCATTCTGCTTCCCACTCTGTCTTTGGTGAATCTTCTCACCCTCCATACCTCTGGCCTACATTCCAGTTCTTCTATGCAGAAAAATAAAAAATAAAATCTTAAAAAAAAAAAGATGACAGCACCCACCTCTTAATACTCCCACTTCCCTCCCCTCCCCTCCCCTTCCCTTCCCTGTTTTCTTTCTATCTCTTTCCTCCTTTCTGTTGAGAATACCAGTAATTCTTTTTTTATATACTTACATATCATCAATGAGCAAACAAATTTTTTTTCTAGCTTGAGTAAATCAATTGTATTTATAATGATAGGACAAATTTATTTTTAAAATGTAAAATATTTTTAATTATAAAATATTTTTAAAATATAAAATAAATATAAAAATTGTGTTTATTTTAAATATAATTATACTTAATATTTTTGATTGAGTAGAAAAAAGATTAATAATAGTTAAAACAATATTTTTCAAACTTTTTTATGAATTACCTTTATATATTTGATATTTCAGTGTTTTGCAAAATGGGTGGAAAGAGCAGATTTACATAGGACACTTTATAATGTACCAGTACCAAGTTGGGAAATTAGTACACCTTAATACACTGGAGTTTAGAAAACAGAACTATAGGTATCCTTTTCTATAATGATTATGGTGTTTTGAATATTTGATATTTATCTTTGTTTTCTTAACAGCTTTCTCTTTGTCATTCTGGAGGCAGTAACATTTTTATGATCCTCGCTTTTTCTTTGCTTGTCATTTAGGAGAATATTTATTAAGGTGACTAGCACTTAGGTCAAGTACATTTAATGAGGCATTTATTTCAGGTTCCTATAATCTGGGAGTTAGAAGGCAGTACCTCCTTAACATCTTGCTTTCCACTATCTCTGACCATACCTGGCACAAAATGAGTACCAATAAATGTAGCTACTTTTGAACAAACATGTATATATTTCTCCTGTGAGCCAAAGACCAGTTGTGTACATACATACATGTATTTGCACATACATATGCATACATACACATATCATATATTTACTATAAAAATAATTCTTCCTTTAGTTATTTTATGTCTGTGTGGTGAGAACATTTAAAACTTACTCTTTTTAAACAGATTTCAAGCCTACAGTGGAACATTATCAACTGCAATCACCATTTTGCACATTAAACCCCCAGACTTAATTCATTCTTTGTCTGTTTTACCAAGATCTCCTTTATTTTTGCTGTTCCCAAAACTCTGCCAATAACCATTCTATTCTCTGAATCTGTGAGTTTTAATTTTTAAGATTCCACAAATAAATGAGATCATACAATATTAGTGTTTCTGCATTTCATTTATTTACTCAGTGTAGTGACCTACAGATTTATCCATCTTGCTGCAGATATCAGAATTTTCTTCCTTGAGAAGCTGAATATATTTCCATTTCAAGAGGGGGACTATCTTACCACTGACCAGGGCCTCATAACTGTGTTGAAACAAAACAAAGCAAAACAAAAATACTTTATAGTTAGTATAATTTCTTGCAAAATAATTATTTAAAAACTATAAAGTCAAAAGAAAACATGTTTTAACAAGCAATAAATTAAGGCCAAATATTATTAAGACCTGAGTTTTAACCCTGGTTCTTCTATAAATACAGTGCTTTTTTTTTTTTTTAAGATTTATTTATTTATGCATACAAGCACTGGGGCACAGGCCAGAGGTGTGGGGGGGTGAGAGGATTCACCACAGAGAGCGGGG
>JAGFMF010011586.1:3476354-3538312 GCA_019455555.1 Galemys pyrenaicus | reverse complement strand
AGTACACTGCTGAGGGGAGCAGCGGGCACAGCAGGAGAGGTCTGCCACACCATGTGGGTCCCCCCCCTGGCCGGCAGCAGGGATCGAACTTGTGCTGCAATGGCTGCGATTTGCTTCGTAGTGCGTTGCTTAACCCACTGCGCCACCAGGGGAGGCCCAATACAGTGATTTTTATCTCTAATAAGGGAAATGAAATGTGGGTGAATCAGAGTTGGTGACTGAAGAACTTTGGATTTAGAAAGGAATAGGCAAGTATTATTAATATTAAATACTGGAGGGAGAACAAGATTCTAAGGAGAGCACTGAGACAGGAAACTTTACCTAACCTTAAGGGGTGATGATGAAGCGTCTCTTAAAAGAGATACTCCAAGTTTAGCTTAGAAGAGGTGATGGTGCACTGGTGAGATGGTGATGGGGAATACATGGGGATTACAATTGATGGCAAGTATATGTAAATTTAAAAAAAATTATTATATTAATAAAAAAAGTAAAAGGACAATAATAATAATAATAATAAAGAAGTAGTAAATGGCATAAAAATTCTAAACACTCAGCACATACATAAAATTTAAATATCCTTCTTCACTTTTTAATGGTGTATATAACAGAGAAATGCAGACTTCATTTTTTATATTTTAATAAATTAGCTGTTGCAGTTTTAAAAAAAATTTAGAGTTTATTCCCCATGAGAATTGGAATCTAAACCCTTCCCTTTAAATCTGTGTTGGTTTCTGACTTCTTAGACCAAAGTAATATGTCCAGTGAAAGTGACAGCAATTTCTTAGGTTTGGTCAGAAGAGATCATACATCTTCTATCTTATTTTTTTTTGGAGTGATTTTTCTCTAGAAATTCTTTTTAGAATTTTCTCTCTCAAAACTGAACTGCCAGGGTATGAAAAACCTAAACCATGTGGACAAACTAAAAAAGAGATTCTCTGATAAACAATCTCAGCTAAATCTAACATTTATGCCCTTCCAAAGCAAATCCAACATATGAATGAGAAAGTCTCTAGGTGATTCTAGATTCCGTCATTCTCATGAACCTTCCCATTTGAACCTTCCCAACTCCTCAGCTGAGTAGAAACAAGTCATCTCTTCTATCCTAACATCTGAACAAATGAATCTACTTGCATAATAAATAGTAAAAGTTTTATATCACTAATTTGGGATTATCTATTTGTAAAATTATTTTAATTTTTGTTTGAATTCAGGAAATTTCAAACTTAGATTAAGTTCTTGGCCATACATGCAGAAAAAAAACTATTGTTCTTCTCCTCATCAGTCATATAAAAGTGTATTCTAACTGAAAAATAATATGTGGAAATCACTGTATGGTATATTCAAGCAATTGAAAATAATTCATTATTGCTGAATTAAAGACCAAGTCGCCATTGATATAAAAGGAAGTTTCCTTGCAAAGAAGTGAAATTAGTCTAGAGCTATACAATTTCCCATAATAAATGACATAAGCCTCTAAGTCTTAGAATAGGTTTTACACTGTAATAGATAACAAATGTATTTATTTTAGACATTCTTTTTTTGGAGATATGCACAACTGGTTTAAAGGAAGAATGATCTATTCTGTAGATAGATTCAGTAGTTCAGTTTCCAATCTGCATGTTGGTTTATTCCCTTGATTATTGGATATACATTCACTTATACTGTTTGTCACAGATAATAGAATCATTTGTATATAAGTGGTTAAGAGGTCTAGGGCAAGGATATGGTTACTTACCAGTGTTATTAAACTGGAAGATGGCTATTAGCAGAGCAATTAGAAAAATATGTAAAGAATGTACAGAAAAAAAAAAAAACAAACACACAGGAACTACAAAAACTCAAGAAAAGGAACATGCAGCAATATAGGAGGTAGCCATTGGAACCAAGAAGCAAGGTAGCAAGTCAGTGTTCATTGGAACCAAGGAGAAAGAACATTCAAAAATAAAGATGGAGTCTAAATGAGTATTGAAAAGTCAAGTAAGATTGTTGTTTATGAACTTACACTGAATTCAGCAACATTTACATGGTAACTTCATATAATGGTAAAATGATTACACTAGGTCCATTTGATTCCTGAGAAAAATACCCATGTTTCTTTCTTTTTAATTGAAAATACTTGTCCCTATGAGCAGGCTGAATTAATTAGTAATTTGTCTCTGTGATCAGTCATATGCTATAATTGTGAATTAATTAGAAAAGACTAAAAAAAAAAGAAAAATATAATATGCATGACAACATCTAGTGATAGAGTGCATAGCAAACCATGCCAAGTTTACACATTTAAATTTTCTCAAATTTAGAATTCATCCATTTCTCTCAACTCTAACCTGATTACAAGGGATTTTGTTGTTTTGAGGAATAATGCATACACCATAGCTTAATATCATTATGACGAATTTGAGTTAAGAAGCTTCCCTGCTGTTTTAGAGTGCTATAGCAACATTGCTTATTTGCCAGTTATTCCCTGAAACCATCCCATCTTTTAATTTGTCACTGATTTAGGATAGCAATCATTAGACTCTATAGTCACACAGTCACAAGAATATGTGGTACTTAGGCTTATTCTATGTTCCATAGGTTCTAAAACAGGATTTATTTTTTTCAGAATAGGAAATGAGCTATGTCCAATCAGAAAAATGCTTTTTTGCTACCTTAAAATTACAAAAATTAATTAATACATAAATAAAATAGTATCACTTTTTGAAGTACAATGGATATTTAAAAATCCTTTCATTATTTCATTTGCTTCTAGCAAGGGTGTTTTAAGATAAATCCTTAGTTTATTGAGAACTTACAATAAATAATACACATACCATTTGCTGGTAATACAAAGTATCCATATAAATCACTAGGCTATAGTGTTTTATGAGTAAAATTATGTATTAAAATTATATTAAAACTTAAATATTAATGATTATGAAATGGAAGGGAGAAGGTGGCAATTGGTAAATTCAGAAAAATAGGTCCATGGGCATGGTGAAGAATAGATTTGGACTTTTAGCAGTGAATTTAATGTAGTATATACACATGTTGATTATCAACCATGAAATTTATGTAAGTTTATATACAATATTGCAACAATGAAATAAATACCAAACAACTTAAATGTTGTTGAGTAGCTGACAAAATTGATGAGAATACATATGAAATGAAAATATTTAATTCTAGAAACATTTATCAAGCTACATCCAAATGTCAGAAGTCCAAAGATTGAGAAAGCTTGCCTCAAAAAATCAATAATTATGTTCCCTGAAAAGCCTGTATGCAAATGTTTGTAGAAAGTTCTCCTCATAATCATTTCAAACTGAAAACACCCAGAATGTTTCCAGTGCATGAATGAAGAAAGAAACTGCAGTGAGTTCATCCAAAAGAATATCACTAAATAGGTATAAGGAAATACTACTCTGCAATAAAAAGGAACAAACAACTGAACTACTCAGTGTGAGTGAATCTCAAGATCTTTATGCTGAATGACAAAACTCAGTCTCAAATGGTCACATATAATTTCATTTACACTTTCCAAAAGACAAAAATATGACAATCAAATAGTCATAGTTTCAGAGAGGCTAGGGTTGGGGAAGGATGTGGTTACAAAGGATGATACAAGATATACTTTTTTTGGGAGGGAAGGTTGAGAGAACTCATGTATCCTAGTTAAAGTGTAGACACACAAATCTATAATGTATTCTAATTCACAGTGTATAAACAAAAATGTCAATTCTGCTGTATGTCAACTAAAAAAGTAAAATATTTTTAAATTGTAAAATGTTTTCTCCACTATTATGATTATGTACATAATTGGTATTCTTTCTTTAGTAAATTTTGATAGTATTTAGTGGGAAAACCACCACACTAAAATTTTCTTTCTGGAAAGATTATAATCTCTCATTTAATTTAAGTAGATTTAGAAATATATGGACTACAATTTTTTTTTTATTTAGCTATAGTCAATTTTGTTTTTATTTTTCACTTTTTTTGAAAGATTTATTTATACATACATGAAATGGTGTATAGGCCAGTGGTACTAGGGGTGAGATGATTCACCAGAGACAGAGTGGGGAGAAGAACAGGCAGATCTACTGAAATACACTGCTGAAGGGTGCAGTGGGTGAAACAAGAGAGGTCTGATGTACCATATGGGTCTGCTCCCTGGCTGGGAATCAAACTCATGCTGTGGTGACTACAGATAGCTTCATAGTGCTGCAACTTAACCCTTGAGCCAACAGAGAGACCCCTCTTTATTTTTTTAACAAGATTTTTTTTTAAGATTTATTTTCATTTAGTTATGCATACAAGAACTGGGGTCTAGACCAGAGGTGTGGGGGGAGGGGTGAGAGGATTCACCAGAGACAGAGTGAGGAGCAGAAAGGTGGGTCTACTAAATACACTGCTGAGGAGAGCATGGGTGAGAAAGGTCTGCTGTGCCATGTGGGTCATCTCCCTGGCCAGGGATCTAACTCAGTCATCAGTGATTGGCTAGAGTTTGATAGTGTTGAGCCTTTAACCCCTGTGCCACCAGTGAGGCCCCAGTTTTGTTTTTCAAGGAAGTTTTTTTTTTTTTTAATGGACATAGAGTTCAATTTGGTAGCATCTACTTTATTTATTAGCCCTTCATAGAGTCTTTCATTTTTGATATTTATAGTTTTTTCTTGGTAACTGGCTAGTTTTTTTTCCATTTTACAGATATTTTCAAAGAACTGGTATTTACTTTCTGTATTTTTCTCTATTTTTATTCTATTGAAAATTTAATTGATTTATGGCATTGCATTTGTTATTTCATCATTGATTTATTGTGTTTATCTTTTTCAAATTTATTAATAGGAAAGTTTAATTATTCTTTTGGAAACTTTCATCTTTTAAAATATATGCACACATATATTTCTTTTAAGTACTGACATTAGTAACCTTCCACAAATTTTGGTAAAGTCATTTTTGTTCTCATTCACTTCAACTATATTCTAATTTTCCTTGGGAATTTTATCATTGAACAGTATCTATTCTGGAATATTAACTTAAAAATAGTTGGTAATTTTCCCCCATAGGGATTACTCTTGATTGGTAGTTTGATTAAATTATGATTTGAGCACATAATTTCTTTTTTATTTTTTTCCCCAAATTTAACAAAAGGGATTTATCAAAGAAGTTATAGAGATTGGCGCCAAACTGAGAATCTAGACATAGGAAACCAGTATCTGATGTCTCCGAATGACTGGTCCCACCTTTGAATTTTTTTACCTTGGCTTCTATTAGTAGAATACAGGCACAAAAATAATACATAGTTGTTGTTTTCTTAAGTGAAACAAAGAAAGTTTTTAATTTCTAACTTTTCCCCTTAACTACTGAAAGTTGGCTTTTAACAGACTTTTGAAAATACATTTCAAGGTTATAAATTTGTATTAGAAGCAACTTTCACAAAATTTTGTTTCTGAAGCAGGGTTTTTTTATTACAATTTCTCCTTTGACCTATAATTATTTAGGTGTATACTGCACAATTAAAGATCATTCTGAAGATGTCTTTGCTAATTTTTTATTGATGATCCAAATACAATTTTAATTTAACAGGGGAGGCAAAACATAAACAATAATGATTTTGTACTATATGCCAAGAATAGTTTTACATTTAAGGACAGTGCTATTTATTTTTCACTTTCACTAAACTGGCTTATTTTTATGACAAAGCATGATTAAAATAAAAAAAAATATTAATCAAAACCCTTTAGGAAAAATTGACACTAGTGTTCTTTAAATTATTCCACTGGCAATACATGGTTTTTGATAATGTTTGATTTATTAGGAATATAATAGCTATTAGCAGAATATGGGATAGAGTCTCCCATAAGTAAAATCATATCTCATTCACTATTTAAATCATTATTAATTTTCTTAAACTTTATATTGAATTCTTCAATCATTAATGGATTATACTTTATGGAAGTTAAATGCATGTTAAGACTAATACTTAATGTTAATTAATTCAAATATGAATATACACTTTACCTTTATTACTTCATCACCTGATTTTACTTGTTTTATAATTTATTTTCTTGTGATCACTATTTTTTTATTGCTAACATTTTGAGCTCACTGCTTGGTTTGTTTTTTTTCTTTTTGTCTGTCTCTGTCTCAAGTCCATCACATAAAATTTTATTTGTAGGATTTCCATTTTCAACTAATTTATGACTACTCAGATTTGATTGTGTTTTGATTTAATTATTGAGAAAACATTTTATACTTTTGGTTAACTGTAGACTTAAAAACTGTTTATAATATTGTGAATTATCCAATTTTTTTTTTGAGATTTATTTATTTATGCATACAAGAACCAGGGTAGAAGTCAAAGGTATGAAGGGGTGGTGATGAGAGGATTCACAAGCGACAGAGTGGGGAGACCAGGCAGATTGACTGAAATACACTGTGACTGAAATATTCTACTCAGGGGAACAGTGGGCGAGGCAGGAAAGGTCTGCAGGTGCCATGCCATGTGAGTCACCTCCCTGGCCAGGGCTTGAACTTGTGCTTCTGTGGCTGCTACTAACTTCATAGTGCAGTGCTTAACCCTTTGTGCCACCAAGGAGACCCTTGTGTATTATCTAATTCTATGACCCAAATAGTTTCTTTAAAAATATATTTTTGTTTCAATATTTATAAATGAGAAAGAAGAAAAAAATATAATCTGCCTCCTCAAAGGGGAAGAGTATGTCATTTAAAATGCTGCATATTAATTAATACATAATTAAAATTTGAAACTGAAGTTTAATCTTAATTCCTTCAACCAGTATACAGTTATTCATAGTGCAAAATATTTGTCCTTTTTCACTAAGAGACTGCTTCCTAGAAACATTAAAGTATATAACCTCTTGTACATTTTTGTGGTTTTTGCTTTGCATATTCTTTATTCCAAACTTAAGCCAGGAAAAGTCCTGCCAATATCCCATCTACAGTCTCCTTACCTGTCCAAAATAAATTATGTAGCTTCTGTCTCAAACTATGCCATCTACATGTAAGCACAGTTCTACTAATTTTATTTCTTATTAACTGTCTGCATCCAGCATTTCTTTTATATAATTAGAAACCTTTTTTTATATTGTTATTTGGGAATATATATGTATTCTAGTTCTGTAGAAGATAGAGTCTTAATTTCTGTTTTATTATTTATTTTCTATTCTAGGGAGATTTTTTTTTTAAAGATTTATTTATTTATGCATACAAGCACTGGGGCACAGGCCAGAGGTGTTGGGGGGGTGAGAGGATTCACCACAGAGAGCGGGGAGCAGAACAGGCAGATCAACAGAAGTACACTGCTGAGGGGAGCAGCGGGCACAGCAGGAGAGGTCTGCCACGCCATGTGGGTCCCCCCCCCTGGCCGGCAGCAGGGATCGAACTCGTGCTTCAGTGGCTGTGGTTTGCTTCGTAGTGCGTTGCTTAACCCACTGCGCCACCAGGGGAGGCCCTCTAGGGAGATTTTTGATTGATGAAGGGGACAACATTACCTTTACTGGTGTGTATTCCTCTTTCTCATTTATTTCAGATGAGTGTTGTTTGGTCAGAGATCTGAAGGCAAACTAGACTGACAGAGAGTCATTAATTAATTGATTTATTCCCTTAGAACCAAAAATAAAAATGCTTTTAGAATGGACAAACTGTAGGAGCTGAGAGAACTCTACACCTAAAATGTATACAAAATAATTAAAATTTTATAATTAAAACCTAAACTTTATGGCAGTTCAATGTAAATACTGCAGTAACATCATTAACTGAATCTCTAGAGAATTATACTTTTTTTTTTTTTAAAAAGAATGAATTACTTAGTTAATTAAAATATGGAATTTTGTGTGGCCTTCCTGGTTGTGCAAGGGGTTAAGCACTGCACTGTGAAGTATCTGCAGCCACTGCAGCACGAGTTCAATCCCCAGCCAGGGAAGTGACCCACATAGTGCAGCAGACCTCTCCTGTTTTGCCAACTACTTCCCTCAGCAGTATACTTCAATCAATCTGCCTGTTCTGTTCCCTACTCTGTCTCTAAAGAGTCCTCTTACCCTCCATACCTCTGGCCTGTACCCCAGTTCTTGTGTGCATAAATAAATAAATCTTTTAAAAAATAAAATGTGGAATTTTGTAGAGTTTTTTTTATGCTTTAAGCTAGTTAGATACATTTTAAAAAGATAACAAATTTGTTGAGCACTTATGATCAAGCACTGCTATATGTTCTCCATAAGAATACACTTCCATTTTAATTATGAACTAGATACTATAATTATTCTCAAATTACAGATGAAAGAATTAAGATCTAGTGAGATTATGTAACTTGTCTAAAGGGACTTGTTTAAAAGAAGAAACAAAAGTTACAGTCAACCACTGGTAAAACTATTCTTGTGGTAAAGGCAAATAACATTTTACATGTGTTTAATAATTTGTTCTTTCAAATGATAATTTATTCCTTCATCCTTTTATTTATTACACAAATAAATGGATAAGTACTCAAGAACTAGAACTATGTGCTAAGATTTAGGAACAGCAGAGTAAAGCAAAATCAAAACTGAGTCCTTAGTGAATTTACAGTTCATTTGAGAAAACAGCTGTTTATCAAACAATAGCACACATGGAAAATGGTAGCTACCATGACATTTGTTTATAGAAATATATAACATAGAAAACTAAATGTATTCCGTTGGGTCATGACTAATGTGGAGAATTCAATTGTGAACTGGAGTGTGAGGGATATAATGGATTAGGTTGTTAAAGAAGTTGGGGATAAAATTCCAGAATAAGGAACAGTAGAACATCTAAAAAGGTCCTAGTGTAGGAGCATGTCAAATTTTATGAACTAAAACATTAGTGTATGTGAAACACAGAAAAAGCCGAAGGAAAATGATGACAGATAAAGACAGAGGTTACTGGGATCAGATTGTGTTGCTTTGTATTCCATACTGAATATTTTAGACTTTGTCTAGAAGTCTAAAGAGGATATTGAAAGTTTCAAAAGATGAGATCAAATGTATGATTAACCTGGCTGCAATGTGAAGATCTTTTTAAAGGTTTCAGGGGAAATTTTAGGTGAGAAATGGTGGTTCTTTAGACTATGGAGTATAAAATGTATATGGAGAGAATTAATTTGCATAGAGATGTATTAAAATTGTTAAATTGGAAGGATATTATGAGTCATGAGTTGTGGTACGATAAAAGAATGAGTTATTGATGATAACTGTCAAGATTTTGGCTAAAGGAACTTAAAGAAAAATGTCATTCACTAAGCTTGTGAACAGCAAAAGGAATATCATATTTCTTGCAGAAAATCAAGAGTACATTTTGGACAGAGTGAGTTACAGTTACCTTGAAAACATCCAACATCATGTTGGCATTGAAGCTAAAATGATAGGTTTTTAGCAAGAGATATCCAACTGACACCACAGTTTAGATGAAAAATCAAGAGGAGGATAAAAAACAAACAAACAAAAACTCAACAAGATCAAAAGGTCAAAGATAAACCAAAGGGACCATGGCGGGGGAGGGGAAGGAAGGGAGGGCAAAGACAGGGATGAGGGCATAAAGAGCACAAGGGACTGAGGTGATGGTGGACGGGTGAAATGGTGGTGGGAACCCCCTGGGGTCTACAAATGATGTCAAATACAATAAAATAAACTTAATAAATTTTTAAAAAATAAATAAATATTTTTTTAAAAAAGAGGAGAATAGAAGGGAGAAGTGTCAAGCGCTTTTTTTTTTTAAAGAGTTATTTATTTATGCATACAAGAACTGGGGTACAGGCCAGACATGTGGGGGGTGAGAAGATTCACCAGAGACAGAGTGGGGAGCAGAATAGGCAGACTAACAGAAGTGTGCCTCTGAGGGGAGCAGCAGGCGAGGCAGGAGAGGTCTGCTGCGCCATGTGGGTCACCTTCCCAGCTGGTGGCAGGGATCAAACCTGTGCTGCAGTGGCTATGGTTTGCTTCATAGTGTGTTGCTTAACCCACAGCGCCACCAGGGAGGCCCTCAAGCACTATTTTTAAGGCATCCAGACATTTAAAGTTTGGGTTGAAGAGACAACTGCAAGCAAAAAAAGAGAAATAAGAGTTAGAAGGACCAGAAACATGCACAGGAGATTTGTTCAACAGTCTCTGACTTTAAGTATTAAAATTTCTTCTCAAGAGTCCCTGCTGGGATCAGCACTATCACCAATGAGACTTATGGATTTCTGGTGAATCCTGGACGTGGGACAAGCTTGTGAAGGATTAACCAGACAGGGGACTGCGATGGCTAGCATGCAGTGAAAGTTTACTTTTTGTCTCCCATTTATATAGCCCATTTTCTCATAAGTGGATAATAACATCTTGATTAATTATTTTTTACAGCTGTGTCTACTCTTATGGTATCTCCTATGCGCAGGCCTTCCCGGACAAGTCCAGGCACGCACCCGAATCTCCTTTTTAGTCTCAATCTCACAGTTTCCTGTTGCAGATGTGACTTTTCTCCTGCACAGCCCAAGGCCTCATGCTCCCAGAAACCTTGCCCCGGATCTAGAGGGCTTCCCTCAGTACACAGGTGCTTTCTCCTGCCATCAGCACAAAGTTCAAGAGCCTGAGCCAGGCGGTGCAGGCTCTGAGCCAGCCAACAGAGACTGAGTTTGCTGTCCACCAGGGAGCTAACCCTATTGGAGCAATAGACATTTTCTGTGTCACCCGCTGCTTGACTCAGCAGTGTATTTCAGTAGATCTGCCTATTTTGTTCTCCACTCTGTTGCTGGTTGTAGGGTAAAGGTTGATCAGGACTTTCCACCCTCCCATCACTGAGATGATGGACACCTGTGGTGCTGCGAGCATTCCAGGGTGGGCATGCATAGGTGGATGCACCTGGGCTGATGCATGAGGTGTATAGAGCTAGCGTCTCAGGGACGCCGGCGTGGTGGTGTGGTGCGGTGGAGTGTGAGGGATAGCATGACCACGGTGAAGACAAAGAAACTGCTTGAACCGATGATGAACCTCCTACCCGGTCTGGGATGGTTGCGAGACCCTGGTGAACCTTCTTGTCCCACACCTCTGCAATGTTCTTCTATGCATAAATAAGTAGATAAATAGATAATAAAATAAATAAATATTAAAATAAATAAAACCTCTACTCTCTGTCAAGGAAATCCCTTCTATTTATCCAGACACTCATAGAATAACATTTTTTGTCACATTGGTATTGAAATTTTTTTTTACCAGTCTGTTTAAATTTGGATTTCCAACCCAAATTCATTTGTACAACTTTTCATTTCTCTGCATTGATTTTATTTTATTTTTATTTGATACATTGCCTTTGTCCCCACTTCCCCCATGAGTTATGATGTTTGTAACTTATGTTCACCACAGTAGTTCCTTATTTAGTTGTGGTCTGGCACATATTTATAACATAATGAGTGAATCAATGAATGACAAGTAATAAATACAATTGAAAAGGCACACATATAAGATGAGCACTGACATGTTAATTGGACTTGGTGTGGGAGTACAGTAGATTGCTGGAGAAGTTGGAGAGTGAGTGCCAGCAAAGTAAATAAAGATAAAGAACAGTTACCTACAAAATATCTTTTTAAAGAAATGTGGATATAAAGAAAGAGAAAATGAATATCTAGTAAGGAACTAGGTAGGATGGTGTAGCGGCAGGATGGGAGCACAGGAGCAGGGTTCGGGATTGTTCTGGGCAGACGGGTCAAGGAAGGGGAGTCTTGGAGCCCTCGGTGGCTTTTCATGCTTTATTTAGTAGAGGTGGCCAGGTACATGGCAGGCAGGGGTACTGGGGGGCCAGGAGGCTGGCAGCCCTCCCAGCCCCCGGCGCATCTCACCCTCTCGGCTGCTTCTTCTCTTTCTGCTGCTGCTGCTTGTCAGTACTGTCAGTCCTCGCAGTTCTGTTTGTTGGTCCTCGCAGTTCTGGCGTCCTCATGACGCTACCCATTTATGCCTGCGTCCCACACAGGTGCGCCCACTTGCGCATGCCCACCCTAGAATGCTCGCAGTACCTCAGGTGTCCATCATCAGTGGTGGGAGGGTGGAAATACCCGATCAACCTTTACCCTACAGATGGGAACATTTAATAGTAGAACATATTTTTCCTTTTGGAAATGGTAAAAATATTGAATATGTTTAAAATACCATTCAGCAGATAGTTACAGTTGAGAGGGAACAATTTAATACAACAGTTGAGGACAGTAGTATACCATGAAGACAGTTGAGAAGGGACCAGTAATGGAGTAAGATTTTGGAGAAGGCCTCTTAAGCAAGTGGTTTTTATAGGAATGTGACTTTTCCCCTTATATTTTAGAACAGAAGCAAAATTTGAAAAGAAGATTGAAAACAGTAGCTCCATAATAGGTAGAGAGAGCTGAACAGAATATTTGCTTGGTTTGCTGTGGATATCAATGAATGACATTGATATGCACATATATATGCATATATGTAATATATGCATATATAGTATTACTAAGTCAAAGTAGAAATGCATATATTGATTTTAGAAAACACTTTAATCAATAAAAGAAAAGCTACTTAAAATGTGGTACATACACACAATGGAATATTATATTGCTATATGGAAGGATGAAATGCAGCCATTTTCAACAAAATGGGGGTAATTGGAGAGAATTATGAGTAGCAAAGTAGTAAGGACAATGACAAATATTAGACATTCACACTGTAGACAGTTTGACAACTTAAAACACTTTCAAATACTAGTGAACACCAATAACTATCCAGAAGGTTCTGAGATAAAGAGGGAGAGTGAGGGAAAGGGCAAGGGGCCATATAGGATAGTGGTGGGGGAAAAAAAAAAGAAAGGCAGTTTATAACTGAGGAATCTACAAAAATGAAACAACTGATTTTTTAAATGTATATTGATGTTAAGATGGTTACATCATTATTTGTTCTAGGTGTTATAGGTTCAAATTTCTGCAAATTGTATATTTTCATACCATTCCCACCACCAGTTCCCCAGTAAGCCTACACTGTGCTCTATTGGGCTTCCTCAGTACCCCACTCTCACCCTGCTACCCTCCACTCCTGGTGGCCTCAGGTTTTTTTTTAATATTTATTTATTTATTTATGCATATAAGAGCTGGGTAACAGGCCAGAGTCTTGGGAGGTGAGAGGATTCACCAGAGACAGAGTGGGGAGCAGAACAAGCAGATCGACTGAAATCCACTGCTGAGGGGAGCAGTGGGCAACTAGCACCATCCCTATTATGGGCAGAGGTGTTAAAGTTCCCCTTGTAAAAACCTTGCTCTGCATAGCTTTGATCTTTATCTTCCTCAGGTATACCTTGATTTAACAATGCATAACTTTGATCCCTAGCACAAACACCATTTGAAGGATTTAACACCACAGTTGGTGATCATAAATGTTTCTACAAAAGGTTAAACAAATGGTAAATAATAGACTTATATCATGTTTGAACTGGCTTTGTACTGATGATTATAAATAGCCCTGGAAAAAATAAAGATATTGCTGAGTCTTGAAGGTTCAGGCCCTTGCCAAGCCCATGTGTGTCTGGCTCATTTCTATCTGAGTCCCAGATCCACAATCCCGGAGAGCGACAATTTTTCTGTGTCGTGTCCACTCTCACTAGCAAGTGAACAACCTTTTTAAGTCTGTGTTGTCATCAACCTTGAGCATTGTCAGCTGCACCATCTTGTCTGCATTAGGAGTTCTTTAAGCCTAAAAATACATACTGTCAAAGCACTCATCTAAAGCTTTATTTGGAACATGCAAAATTAATTTGGACAAGTGATGATATTATATGTGTTCCATTTAGGTAGAATCAGTTGTATCAGATCGACTTTTGTTTAGAGATTTTTGATTCATGTGTATAAATGTTTCCTAAGGGCATCATACATAAATTTATTTTTATTTCTTTATGACTTTTTTTAAAGACATGTATAAAATGATATTTCTCCTGTGCATACTTCCAGGAACACCATGTCAGACAACATTCCTAACAATTAATTTTCACCATTTAATTCCCTCTTCTTCAGGTTCTTGTGGAAATTTTTATCCTTTTTTAGATTATTGTGATTATGCAATTTCTGCTGATAGAGCTATCCTTAAATATTTATTGATACTTAATCTGGTGTCTTGAACCACCACTTTAAAGCCAAATTATATTCTCTAATCTCAACAGTATTCAGCAGCCTTTCTTGGCTATTCTTGTCACTCCTGAAGCCCAAGTATTTCATATCTCTTTCACTAAACACAGAGGGCAGATTCATCTTAAAAGAAAGCTTTCAACCATAAACTTTAATAGCACTTTAAAGAGTCTAAAATGAAATTTCTTCTTTAATTAAGAAGATGTTACTTTGTACATCATAATTGAAATACATCAAAAAGTTCCTAGTTAAATCTCAAGATATATTATAAAACCATTCTATAGCACCACTGCAGGGCTTTGCTAATTGGAAGACTATTATGTCAGATTCCAGAGAAAGTTAGGTTAGTTGGCATGCTGGAGATAGAACAGCCTGTTTAAATTACATACTCAAAACAATTAGGAAAACATGTCAAATCATGATATTTTGTTAAAATGAAATACAAAATATTTTTTGTATATGAGAATAATTTGCCTTTATAAGCATATGTATATTTGTATATAGGGAGAGAAATGTAATAATTCAAATCTATGTACCTTCAAACTCAGGAATCTGGAAATGTTCTTGAAATAAAGCATAAACTTTTAGAAAAAAATTCTATTTTATCACTGGAAACTGACATGAAGTAGTAATTTTAAATAATCAATGTTTTTGAAAACTGGAGTATCAAATTATCTGTTTTTTATCAAAATATTAAAAATAGACCTGCCATATAAGCTAGCAGTATATGGCACTCCTGAAAAATCAGCCACTCCTAAGTATCTACCCAAAGAATGCAAAAACACTCCCATGTTCATTGCATCACTATCTCTAATAGCCTAGGTATAGAAACAATCTAAGCACCTGAGGACAGAGGAATGGATCAAAAAATGTGATGATTGACACACCACACACACACACATGAAATAAGATGTGGTGTAAGGCCTCCCTTTGTGGCAAGTGATTGAGCACCACACTGTAAGGCTTCCGCAGCTACTGCAAAGCCTGTTCAGTCCTCGGACCCACGTGGCATAGCAGACCTCTCCTACCTCGCCTGCTGCTCCCCTCAGCAGTGTATTTCAGTCAGTTTGCCTGTTCTGCTCCCCATTCTATCTCTGGTGAATGTCCTCACACCCCAGGGCTCTTGCCTGTACCCCAGGTCTTGTATACATAAACAAATAAAATCTTAAAAAAAAAATAAGATATGGTGTGTATGTGTGTGTGAATATATACATAAACTCATGGCATATATATAAATACTCCTATAAAAAATGGGTAACCTCTTGCCAACAGTAACAATAAGGATGGAACTGAAGGAGATTATGCTAGGGAAATAAATCACAAAGAGGATGACAAATACCAGATGGTGTCACTTTCACCTGAACTATCAAAAAACAAAACAAAGGGCCAGACAAAATCAAATCTGTAAGAATTTCTCAACATTTGACTACAAAATTGATGCCAGGGCCTCCCTGGTGGTGCAGCGGGTTGAGCGCCGCACTGTAAAGCTTCTGCTGCACAGCAGCGCGGGAGTTGGATCCCAGGCCAGGGAGGGGATTCACATGACACAGCAGACCTCTCCTTACACAAGATGGGGAGAGGGAGGGGGAGGAGGAGGGAGGGGGTCGTGGATTTAGCTCTGGCCTAAAAATAACATAGCCTTGAGGTCCATTTTCAGATCCTGTTAAAGAGATTGGCTCAGTGTTCCCTCGTTCCAGGCCATCATAACCTTGCCATATTCCACAAGTGTATTTGGCTGTGACCCTATTGTTTCTCCACAAAAAAAAAAAAAAAAAGAAAGTGGTATAAAGGGAGAATAATTTATATAAAGCACAAGGTATATGCTCTCTCTTATATGTATGTGTATATGTATATATATACACACACACATATATAATTTCCCACTCATCCAGCATTGAAAATATAATAAATGCATTGTATATATCCTGGTACCACATTTCTAGTAATTGTCTAATCATTTACTGGTGACAAGTTACTTTGAAGAATTTCATTTTTAAAAATTCATCAGCACATTGTTAATATATTCCAACCAATTAAAGGAGTTATTAGTTACCATTTAATAGCTAATACCTAATGCCATTAACCTCTGAAGGGTAACTGCTAACCATTAAAATATATATCAATTTTTACTTCAAACACGTCCTGATTTTCACAGCAATCTAACAACATTGTAGAATGCATATATTCTTATAAATTATATAAGCTGCAATTTTACTATGACTATTGTTTACTTTTCTCTGTCTTTAAATGTTCAAAAAAATGAACAATGCAATAAATAGACAAAGCCAGAATACAAAAGATAAAATGCTTTTATCAAGTCCTCATGTATCAATAATCACCCTAAATATTAATGGATCAGATTACTATCAACAGACACATATTAGTTGCATGGGTTAAAAAATAAAGCCCAAATATTTCCAAATTATATTAAAGAATTATAACACTCAACAACATAAAACAGCCTAATTAAAACATGGATAGAAGACCTGAATAGATACTTCTTCTAAGAAGACATACAGACAGTTAACAGGCACAAGGAAAGATTTCCATCATCTCTTATTATTAAGGAAATGCAAATAAAATGAGATATCACTTCACACCTACTGGGAATGAATGGCTATGATCAAAAAGATAAAAAACAGCATATATTGGAGAGAATATGGAGAAAAGAGAACCATTTTACTCTATTGGTCAAATGTAAATTAGTGCCATTATTAAGCAGGAAAGCACAATATTCCATAAAAAAACTAAAAATAGAAATTCCTTATAATTAATTTATCCCATTTCTGGCTAATTACCTGAAAAATATGAGAACACCATCTAGAAAAGATATATGCACTCACATGTTCATTGAAGCCATTTACAATAGTCAAGAGTTAGAAACAATTTAAGTGCCTATTACAGATGATTACATAAAGATGTGATCTATATAAACAATGAAATATGCTCAACTAAACAAAGAACAAAATCCTGTCTTTTGCAACATGGATGGACTTAGAGGTCATTATACTTAGTAAAATTAAATCAGTCAGAAAAAGATAAACACTGTATGATTTCACTCATGTGTGCACATAATGAAACAAAACAAATGAATGAACAAAGCAAAACAAGAGAAAAGTATTTAGACTTTGAAACCAAATCAGTGGTTAGAAAAAGGAACAGGAAGGTAGATAAACTGAGTAGAAAATGGTCATTTTATGGTGAAGGATGAAATTAGAAATCAGTGTTGAATTTAATGTGATGTGTACAGATAAAATATATACATTTATGCAGATATCAGTATTAACGTGAAGTTGTTTTTGTTGGCAAGTTTATCATTAATCTATAAAATTTTGTTCTTGATATTGAGAACTTTTTAGTTTTTTACATTTTAATCATTAAAATGATTTTTGTGATAAAACATTTGCTATTATAATATTAAAATACACATACTACATTTCTGGGCTCTTCTAAAGTAATGTCTGGTATTATTGCAATATTGTGATAAAACATTTGCTATTATAATATTAAAATACACATACTACATTTCTGGGCTCTTCTAAAGTAATGTCTGGTATTATTGCAATATAATTTTGTATTGTTTTTGAATATTCTACTTCAGTAAAAACAAGTGGGATGAATGTAACTCACAAATTTTACTAAATAAAATTACAATATATAGGGCCTCCCTGGTGGCGCAGTGGGTTAAGCAACACACTATGAAGCAAACTGCAGTCACTGCAGCATGAGTTCGATCCCTGCTGCCGGCCAGGAAGGGGACCCACATGGCGCAGCAGACCTCACCTGCCTCGCCCRCTGCTCCCCTCAGCAGTGTGTTTCAGTCTGTCTGCCTGTTCTGCTCCCCACTCTGTCTGGTGAATCCTCTCACCTCCCATGCGTCTCTGGCCTGTACCCCAGCTCTTGTGTGCATAAATAAATAAATCTTTAAAAAAAAAATTACAATATATAGGCTGTCAAATGTGGGTAGAAAGAACTGTAAAAAAGCAGTGATATTTAATATTCATGAAGTACTTAGTATATATACACAAATACATATATATTAATATATATATATGATATTTGAGATATTCAATATCCACAAAGCCTCAATTTGACTCCACTTTTGTGATAGCTAGTCTAACCCCATGTATTTTCTCCTGTAAAACAAAACAAAAGCCATAGCTCTTCAGTAAGCTTTAACTCTGGGTCAGGTGTCCTTGTCTGTCTCTGCAACATCACCTCGGGGATCCCGTCTGTTTCTTTGCTCAATCACAACCCTGGTCCTTGTAACTAAAAACATAATTACATATAATAAATGTGTAATACATGTAATGCATGTAACCTACAATGTTTGTACTAAAAACACTATTTCACTAGTGTGAACAGCTCATGTGTTTCAGAGATGGGATATAAATGAGCAACATTGTTGTACTTGTACTATATATTAGGTGTGCTAAATTACCACACTTTACTCTTACTTCTTACATTGATTTAGCATTTTGTATGGTCTGTGAATCTTTCCTTTCCATGACAGTAATGGTCAACCATTAATTGTGTGTCAGTACACTTGGAATATACTATTGAATCAAGTTAGTTTCTCACATGACCTGTATTTGGAAGAAAAAAGTAGAGTGATTTCTTTCTAGGGTTCAATATAAATATAATTTTGTAAAACAGTATTTGGTTTTCTAAAATTTAGTAAGTAATTTTTCTAAAAAAAAATCCTAGTCATATTCAATATGCCCTCTCTCCTTTGTTGGAACATATTTCAAAATGTATCTGGCTTTGACTAACATGAGGGGGAATGATCTGTGAACACCAGAAAATATAGGAAAAAAAATCAATCACTTCTATATTTCATAAATGGGCAGGAAAGGTTTACTAGGGTCCTTAATTTTAAGGTTTATTTTCCTTTACTTTTAGGAGTCATTAATGGTGCAATGGCATGAAGAATTTTCTTTTAAGTCATCAGTCAGAATACACTATATATAAAGAGTGGAGTAAATGATTTAATATATTAATAATTTCCCTATAAAGAATTATAAGTTTACCTATGCACTATGTGGAAGCTCTTCATAAGTTATAGAATTATATTTAATTATTGTTACACTATATTTTATACCAGACTGATTTTTTATATTGGAAAGGATGCTATTTTGTAGAAACCTATGATAAGAAGACAATTGCTTTCCCTCTCAGTGACCTTATAAGTTTTTATTTTATAGTTGATTAACACATGCTGACGAGTGGCAAAGTGCAAAATAGGGATAGACAACTGAATTCCCCATCATACTGCTGTCAAATATGTCTGAAATGTTAGAAAAGATTATTAACAATGAAATGTCTCTACTTTCTGTCACAATGCACTAGAGCATATGCTTTAAAACACTATCCACACTTAAAAATGCTAGAAATAAATTTTATTTAATTTTTATTTAATTTATTAAATTTTAAAAATTGTTATTCTGTCTACAGTGTTGAAACACACACACATTTTCTTTTTTCACTATTTTCTTCTTTTCTGCCTTCTCTCTTCTTTAACTTTCCATTTCTTTGACATAAAAATTTGACATAACCTTGGCTTTCAGCCACTTTAAACTCTATTGCAATTACTATCATTATGAAAAATTACTTGCCCCCTAAGGATTATGTAACAGGCTATTAGGAGAGGAGATACAAAAATACATTCTACATTAGTATTACCTTGACAATGAGCATAGCAAATCTCTGGCTGAACATTTTTGAAAACAATTACATTTTGACCTTTTGAATTTAATTTTCTTCTCCAAAAACTCAACATAATAATGTAGTGCAAAATATTCTCATATCTAATAACTGAATATGTAAATTTTAACCACTTCTTGAAGAATGATTAATCTTTTCCTTTTCAAAAAACATATTTTTTATGGATTCTAGGTTCTTAATAAATCCCTTTAAACACTAAAGAAAAATTACTAAATCATCAGGTGCACCCTGTGGACAGACAGAAAGTTCTGTCCACTGAGAGGATTTCCCTTCATCAATGTCCTTCAGGGATGTCCTAGAGAAGAGGTGTAGTGCTGCTGTTGTCTTCTCACAGTGGTCCTAGATGCCTAGAACTATCAGTAAATCCAGATTCATTTTCTTTTATTCTATCAACTGAATGTAGGAACACCTCATTAGGCCATAGATGCAACTGGGAGAGAGTTCTGTAGCAGGAGTGGGGAAAATAGGAATTTGACCTACTTGATCATGTGCCTTGTTTATGCTTTCAGGTCTGCCTGAGCCTGATAATAGACAATGATAGATAATCAGGATCTGAAGGCATACAACTGAAGGCATAAACAGATCTATCTATCTATCTATCTATCTATCTATCTATCTATCTATCTATCTATCTATCTATCTATCTATCTATCTATCTATCTATCTGTCTATCTATCTATCTATCTATCTACCGATCAACTATGCATCAACTATTGTCATCATCATCATTATCTATTCTATCAGTTATCTAATTTCCATATTTGATGGATTCCTGCTAAGCCTATGTAAATTTATGACTTACTGCATCAAACAAAACCCATTTCATGATGGTCCATTCATTCAAGTCAGTGGTAACTTGATGACCCATGGTCAAGCTTTCATTGTCAACTGAGATCCAATAGCAAGTTAAAGTTGTTTTTCAAATGGGAACAGCTATCCACTGAAGATGATAGGGTGTGCTCCAAAATCCAGAGTCTACAATGTGGTTTCTCTAGAGGAACCTGTCAGAGATTTCACACAGAATCTTTATTTGCTAAAGATACTTCAGGCACAATTGGTTCTACTGGATCTGGCCAGTCCTCCCTGGATCTGGCCGTGCACACCAGAGTCCTTAAAGTCTTTGACAGTGACACTAAAGTCTGCATTCTCTTCAGATATGAAGTCTGTTTTCTGTATTATTTAAACTTTTTGCTTTGCTTTTGAATCACTGTTTCCTGAGGAGGGAGTGATGAAAATTTTATTTTGATGAGCTAATGTGGACAAGTTACACTCTTCATTTATTAAAACCTATAGAAATTCATAGCATGAAGTGTGAACCTTAATATATACATGTTTAGAAAATTCTTTAGGAGATTGGGGGTTCCCAGAGTAGTATACAGTATATACTTAGTGATGCAAATGTACACAACAATATCATTTAAAAGTGTGGGAGAAAAAATATTGTCCTAACTTTGGAAATGAGTAGACTAGAAGAAAAAGAAATAGCACATAGTATTCTTAAGTAGAGAATAGAAATCTATAGCATAAATCATGGAAGTAATTTTAACAAAATGTCTGATTCTTAGGTGGGGTCCTAAAATTGTTAGATTGTTTTATATGGGCTATCAATATTTTTAATTGGAGGGAGTATAAACTTGAATATTTTGAGAATAAATTATTCTGAGTTTAAATCCTGGTTCCAATATTACTAGCCATAGGGAAATTGATGTATCCTATAAACTTTGAGTCATAAATCTATCTATTATTGTACAATGGTGTACATTTTGTCTATATTTGAGAGCTGCTGTGAGAACTAGAGACAGTGTATATATAGAATCTTGGTACAGAGACTGGTATAGATGCTTAATAAATGGGAAACTTTAATATGAAATACTAAAAGTTCACATCCATCCCTCCATCTGATCTCACTTGGCTTTTCCATTTTCTCCTTGTATTTATCATTTGATAATAGCATTCTCAAATTTTTTGTTACCGTGATGAACAATAGAGGTATTCCTTCTTCTATGACTCTTACGTCTTTAACTTATAAAATAGGCAGCAAAAAATGAAACAATAATAAGCAAGAAAATAAACTGAAAGTGCTATTAGAGGGTCCTAGATAGTGGGTATCTAGGCAACTATTTTGAGTTGAGTGTTTAGAGAAAGTTTCTCAAGACTTAAATAGCAAGCAAGATTCAGGCATGTAAAGCCAGAGGACTGAGACTTGCAGGAGAATGGAGAATTGGCCCATTATAGGATTCCTACAAGGGTCATTGTAGGAAGGTAGTTTCATGTGACCAAGGATTTTCATTGGCCAGCAGAGTGAGCAGGTGAAGAGAAAAGCATTGTAGGAGAGATTGCCTGGGCTTTTTCAGTCACACTTAGAAGTTAGGTTTTTTATTTATTTTGTTTTGAACAGAAAATAAAATACTTTTGGAAAACTTTATATGAGAGTTCCACAATAAGATTTATGTTTTTTTATAATGTTAATCCACCCTATAGTTAAGAATGGGATGGATTAAAATAAAGGCTTTCAATTAAATTCTCACATTGTATAAATCCACTGAAGATCTTTGAAATATATGCTCATTTTTCTAAAAGGAGAAAAATCTAAGATTTGGGATTATATGGATTTATGATAATTTCTGTATAGACTCTTATCATCATGAAATTAATGCCTAATGTATTTATCTATAAATATTTATATGCTAATTCTTTTAGGAAATAAATAAAAATTACTTGATTCAATTTGTAAAAGCATTCTGAGATTTTATTTGCTTTTAATATGAATGCTCAATTTTAAATCTATACTATGATTCGGATGACACTTATACTCCAATGCAAAGTCAGGATACCCTTTGTGGTGGTGGTGATGATGATGATGATGATGATGCTTTAAAATACCAAAGCTTCTTTTCCTTAATGCACTCAACTGGTATCTTTTTTTTTCCAGTTTTAATATAATTTGCATATAATTGTGGGAATCGTATCTCTATTTAATTTTTCTCTTTTTTCTACCAATATAACCAAAAAGTTTAACCAGAAGGACTCAAATTATAGTTAAGTGGAAATTAAATGAAAGTTAGACACTCTTGACTATATTAAATATATAAACTGTGGTATATTGAAATATATTTGAGTCAGAAAACGCACAACTGGAAGTAATTCAGAGCACTGATAGGCAGGAGTTTAGGAAAGGCAGGAACAAAGTGAGGAAATCATTTGTCTATAGTTATGCCTGATTGACTGTGATTGATTGTCCTTAGATTTCAATATCATAACACTGAGACACTTATAAGCTTAGATTTTTGTTTGCATATGGAAGCTGCCAAAGCTTTGATCTATTTTAGTTTAGTGGCCTTTTTATTTAATTAAACAGAGGGTTGTTTAACAATTATTTACATAACAGATATTTAATAGATAGTACTTTGCAGAGTCTAATGTGCCTATATATGACTCCCTTGAGAATCTTGTTATATGTAAGTTCTGTTCAATAATCCATGGTAGGTAGGGTCTATAAGAATGCATTTCTAACAATTTCCCAGATGATACCAAAGTTATGGGCCACCTTTGAGTAGCAAAAGATTAGTCACCAAAGAGTATTCAAATGCATTTTAAAAGGAATTCACTTTTTGTTTTTTAATAAATAATGCTTGACTCTCACCTCAAGACACCAACAAATTAGAATTTCTGGGCTTGAGTTTGGGTATAAATATTTCTTAGAACATTGTAGTTGATTATGCTTAGATAATTTTGGAAACCATAGTTCTGTAGTAATCTTTATGTCATTGCTTATAGCTAAAATAACATGAGTAAGAGGACTTATGGATTTAGTTCTGTGGGTGTGCTGGTAAGACCTGTAAAACAATTTGCTATTTTTGATCTTGGCTAAATTTTAAGCAAATACTGACAGAAGGGCAATTGTACTAAATTATACTGACTTGCATGGCAGCTTTGTGATAATGGGGCTATTGATGAGGCACACCATTAATTTTATTTTCACTCAAGACTGAAGCAAGGATTTGAACAGAAATTTCCAGAGGTGAAAAATGAATGTGTAGGCATATTTGTATTCATATATTGAATGAATTAATTCATTTTCTCTATAAATGGTTTTGAGATAACATGCACTCAAATGACTATAAATAGAATTTATTTTTTAAGAGTGAAGAAATTCACTTGTGAATCCTCCTTTCAGAAATGTATGAATTCCAATATAATAGCTACTACTAATAATTAGTCAAAATTTACTATATACAAGGTATTATACAAAATATGTGTAATATTATTATCCCTATTTAATATGGAAGGAAATTGAAATACAGATAAATTAAATAACATTCTAAATTTGCATAGATAGTATGTGGGAGAGACAATATTTAGCCCATTCATCTGACTCAAAAGTCCATGCATTTTCCTGTCCAGCTCATCACTGCTAGTGCTAGTTAAGATGCTAACTATTAGAGTGTTAATTCATACTCAGAATGCTTAGAGAAATAAATTGGAATACAGGTGATATTTGAAAAATGACTATGAAGTCTTTATTTCAAAGTAATATATCTGTTTTTGTGCACTATTAACTTTTGTTCAGTAATGTTTTTGTTATACAAATTATTATTCTAGATAGGTTGGTATGGTTATACATTTCAGTCCATGAATTCACTGGTTTGTCTTTTAATTAATGACTTAAAAGCACCTAATTCTTCATTGTATCAGTATTATTAACTCCTGGTTTTATGCCTGACCTTGAAACTTTGCCTTGAAAAGTTTATCCATATAGACAAGAGATCTTCTTGTTGGATCGCCATGCAGTTATGCTATCTTAATATATATATTGATATATAGTATATATAATTTATATGTATATATACATATATAACTGAAGTATAACTAAATCATATATAGTTAAATTTTTATGTTCATAATGAAATATTTCAAAGAAATTATACATATTTTTATTTTAACCATTATAAATATTTAAGGCATTTTATATTTTATATTATACATTGCATATCATTTTATATATTGTACATTGTATATCACTTTAAGTATTACATATGATTTTTAAAAAGTTTCTATATAATTTAAATCTTAAGTCCACTTAGATACATAATATGCAAATATATTATTTTTCATTTAAACATTTTGTTACAGAAAATTTCAAACATATAAAAAAGTAACAATAACAAATAGATCCCCATGCACCTCTCCCCTAACTTCATAAATACTCTATCTTTAACCCATTTTGTTTCATCTGTAGTAGTCTCTACAAATAATTACTCAATTTATGTATGATTATATTATTTCTTAGGATCTTTTAAGGAAAACCTAGTCATTTATCTAAAACAAGATTTCAACATGATTACATTATCTTTATTGTGCCTAATAATTTTTAAAATCATCAAATATCTACTAAATATTCAAACAGCTCTAATTGTTTCATAATCTTTCACTTTCTCCCTTTTTCTTATAATGTTGTTATATGGATCAGGATTTGAAAACAGCAAATTAAGGCATTAAAATTAGATTGGATTGTTTCCTAAGTTGCTTTCAATTCACAATAGCCTTCCCACCAGCATTGTTTCCTCTGCATCTGTTGTTTGCTTCTGTTAGTGGTTATACTAGAATATTTTTCCTGTACAGTTTCCCACACCTTAGAGATTGGTCATTTTTGAAATTTACTTGATCATGATAGATGATTGTCTTAATATGTTGCTGGAGTTAATTTGCTAAGATTTTGCTGAAGATTTTGTGTATATAGTCATCAAAGATTTACATTAGCCTATGGTTTTTCTTTTTGTGTGTGTGTTGCTCTTTTTTGTTTTTCATTAAGGTAGTGCTGGTCTCATAAAATGTGTTTGGGAGCTTCCCACCCACTTCACTTTTTTTTGAAGAGTTTGAATAAGTGAGTTTTTTTTTTTTTTTAAGATTTATTTATTTATGTACGCAAGAGCTGGGGTAGAGGCCAGAGTCACGGGAGCCACGTGAGCTCAGTGAGAGGAGTCACCCGAGACAGAGTGGGGAGCAGAACAGGCAGATAGACTGAAATACACAGCTGAGGGGAGCAGTAGGCGAAGCAGGAGAAGTCTGCTAGGCCATGTGGGTTTCCTCCCTGGTCGGGGATTGAACTCGAGCTGCTGTGTGGCCAATGCTTCACAGTGCGGCGCTCAAACCGCTGCGCCACCAGGGATGCCCCAGTCCTGTGAGGTTTTGATAAAACTCACTAAAGGAAACAGCTGGTCCTGGATTTTTGTTTTTAGGAAGAATTTTGATTTTACTTTCATTTTCTGTGTGACTGATCTCTTTAAGTTGTTTATTTCAGCTTGGTTCAGTCTTTGAAGGTTGCATGGCACTTAAAATTTGCCCATTTCTTCTTTTTTCCAGTTTGTTTGCATAAAGACATTCATAGTAGGTTCTTATGATCCTTTGTGTTATAATTTTGCCTCTATCATTCATTTCTGATTCTTTTTATTTGGGATTCCTCTTTTATTCTTGGTGAGTCTAGCTCAGAGTTTGTCAATTTTATTACTTTTCAAAGAACCTGATCTTCATTTCAAAAATTTTTTGAACTTTTTGATTTACGTTTCATTTATTTCTATTCTAATTTTTCTTCTTTATATTTATTGATTTTCTTCATTATTATTATTCTAGTTCCTTCATTTGCAAATTTATGTTGTTTACTTGAGCTTTTTCTTGTTTGTTTGTTTTTAAAGGTGGATCTGTATTGCTGTGTACTTCCCTCTTAATACAATTTTTAGATCATCTCATAAAATCTTGTAGCTTTTCCCTCCATTTATGTTAGTCTCCAGGTAATTTTTAATTTCATCTTTGTTTTCTTCATTAACCCAGGAGTTATTCAAAAGCATTTAGCTTAGTTTCACCTTTGTTTCATTCCAGAATTCTTTTTGTGGCTAACCACTAGCTTTATATCATTGTGATCAGAAAAGATGCTTGAACTAATTTCTTTTTCAAGTATTTTTTGAGAATGTTTTGTGTCTCAGCATATGACCTTACCTGAGAATGGTCCATGTGCACCTGAGATGAAATTCATTCATTTCTTTTGGGATGCAGAAATCTGTAAAAGACTGTTAAGTCCATCTGGCCCAATACTTCATTTAAGGGTTTAATTTCCTTGTTAACTTTCCATCTAGATGAGCTCTCCCTTGGTGGAAATGATATACTGAAGTCCCTAAATATTGCTGCTTTAGGTCTGTCAATAATCATTTTATATAATTAAGTGCTCCTATGTTAGGTACATAAATACAAATGAGAGTTACATATACTGATGAATTGTTTCCTTGATAATTATATCATGCCTATATTTATCCCTGATTATCATTTTTTGGCTGATGTCTAATTTATCAGATATGAAAATAGCAGCTCCTGTGCTTCTCTCTTTGACTTTCAGTATCTTGTTCCAATCTTTCTCTTTGAGTTTGCCTTTAATCATTTTTTAATTGCTGTAACATTGGTTTACATTTTTGTTTATGTTTTAGATGTATAAGGTGTCTTTAGGTTTTAAATGAGTCTTTTATTTTTATTTTTTTATTATTATTAAATGAGTCTCTTAATGGTGGTGCAGGCCATTCAGATTTAAGATGATTATTGATAGATGAAATTTATTTACTGTAATGCTATCATTTTTTGTGTGTTTTATCTTTTTTTATTTTAAAGATTTATTTTATTTATTTATGCATACAAGAACGAGGGTGTGGGCCAGAGGGACAGGGTGAAAGGATTCACTAGAGACAGAGTGGGGAGATGAATGGGCAGATTTACTGAAATACACTGCTGAAAGAAGCATCCGGTGACAGATAAAGTCTTTTGTACTATGTGGGTCAGTTCCCTGGCTAGGGATAGAACTCATTCAGCAGTGGCTGGCTATAGCTTGATAGTACTGAAACTTTAACTCGTGTACAACCCAGGAAACCCAGTGTGTTTTATTACTCTATTATTTCATTTTCCATTTGTTCCTTTCTGGTTTCTTATTTGAATGACTTTCTTTTGTGGTTTTTCAATTTTGTAATTTCTTCTATATATCTCTATTCTAGACTTGCTTTGTGATGACCATATTCATCTTTATTTCATTTAACATCTCTTTTTTTAATATCTTCATTTTTGTTGTTGTTGTTCTTGGATCCCCATTTAAGATTCTGAACCTTCCTTTCTGTGTTTGACTATGCTTTGAGTGCCTCATTTAGCACATTTGAAATTTTTATGGTACAATGTTTTGTCTTTTACAAAGCTAACATCTATTTCTGTGTCCTTCATGTATGTCTCTGGACTTCTATTCTTCAGCTTCTGCATCTTTTCTTTAGATGTATCTTGCTTCCTAGACATGTGAGTTGCCTTCTTTACTATTTTTGTTTGTTTGTTTTGGGGCACTGTGGGTTTAGTTTGTTTGTTTCCCTTTTTTGTTTACTTTGGTGGCAGCTTGGAGAGAGAGGGGACACTGAGGCCCAAAGACTGTCTCTCAGTTCTGGTGAGGAATGATCATTTTATTGCATAAATAAATTATCTTTGCCTCCTCTACTCTCTCCCAAACAAGCTCTGTCAGTTATTTAGGACTCCTAAATTCCCACCTCATCTCTTTGCTTCTTCCCTCTGCGGCCAGGAACACATACCCTGAGCTTGAATTCTGGGCAAGACCCATCAGGCATAACTTGCAGAGGTTGAATTGAACACAGACTACTATTGAAGTGTGGGGTATAGGACCATGGTCATCGAGGAATGGCCACTAGTGGGCAAGGGTCCTAGATGGCAAGGTGCAATGTAGCCCTCATTTGTATCTTTCTGCAGGGAGTAGAGAGGGTGTCTCTTCCACCCACTCCTCCTGATGCTAGGCTGTTACAGCATTCAAGACTGCAGTGGATCTATGTTGCACAAAGTTACCCTCTGTTAAGTTTTTCCACTGGTAGGAGAGCAGGGCCTCCTTTTTGGCACCTCTGACTTCTTAATTCCCAGTGACCTGACTGAACCTGCAGTCTTACAAGTGTGTACAACTGTGTGTACTGCTCATTTTCCAAAAACTCCTGCTGGAAGAATTGACCATGTGTAGTACTATCATCTACTGCAGGTGCCCAGTCTGTTGTGCAGACCAGAATATTCACTTCCATGCTTGTAATCACCTTTGCCTCTTTCCTTTCCATTCCCCTAGCACATCATCAACCTCAGCACAAACCCATTCTGGGAAAGTCTTCCCTCTCTTCTGAGGAACTTCCAAAATTTCCCTTGAGCCAATTTTATTCTGTTTTTTTATTTTATTTTAGGTGTATTTAAGAGAGATTATCCAAACAGCTCCATTTTGTCATGCTGTGGGTGAGCTAAAATTTGATCATTTTTATCTATATGTAATTCTCACATATTTCCTGAATTTCTTATAAGTTGATAATTAGAGCAAATGACTGATAAAATTTAAAACATTTTTCAGTGAGATAAATTCATAAGGATGTGAATATCTGTATCTTGTATCATGATGTTAAAAACTTATGATGATAATTGCGTAGATCTAACAATTAATTAGGGATCCCAAAATGGTGACATTTCTTCATTTTTTACTCATTTATAAGGTGGAATTCTATAATTAGTAATCTCTCCATTCATTGTTAAGCTTAAAGTGCAGTTTATACAGGAAAGATGGAATTAAGCTGTTATATTTGTTTTAATTTAGTGCTGATTATACTAGTATTTTATTTTGACTCCTGAACTTCAATACTTTTGTCATTATTTTTGAGTCTTTCCAAAGAAAAGAGTCATCAAGAGTATATGACAATTTTATAGATACAATAATTGTGAGTTCAAACTGACATTTCATAATCAAACTCAATACTATGGAATTTTATTCCAACAACACAGATAATTGATCTCTTCTTTTATTCCAAGTTGAAAATTCCAGTTGTAAAGAATATCATCTTAAATATCTATATGTTTTATCACATATATTCACAAAATTGATAAACCTTAGTAAAAGGGTACCAATACTATTACTGAAAATAACTTACAAATTAAGACTTGAAATTTTATTAACCTCTAAGTATACTCATTAGAGTTATACAATCAAGTTTAAGTATATTAAAGTAATTAGAAGTAAATGGTCTTTGTGTGGTTATGACACCAAATGGATATGTGATTTGTCATTTTGTTTCTTTTATAATTTTAGTGTCTTGAATTTAAAATTATGTAAAATACATATTACCATTATCAAATTTGTGAATCATAAAATATTCTAATATGTCTAGCTTCTCTTCTTGTCCCTCTCAGATAATTTAATCAATTTACCTTACACATTTTAAAAAAATCCTACATTTCAATAGTTGATATTTTCCTAATTCCAATCTAATATTTTTCTAATTATCAAACCTTCCTTAGTTCACCTTTTCCTTAGCAAAAGAAGGTTCACTTTTATGAGCAATGTTGAAATTTCTTATTAAACTTATCCCCTTTATTCTATTTCCTCATCTCATTTCAAATAACATCCTTTTACTTATAGTTAAGTCAGTGAATTTAGTCTAGTTTTTCTATATTCTCATTTTTTGACATATTTCAATTTAATTCCAGATGTCAATGTTTCTTTAGTATTAGCAGTATGAAGTTTATTCTGGAGGAGTCTCCTCAGAATTAACAAAGTAGTCTTTGAATTCTACCATATTGATTACAATGCTTTTTTCAGTTTTATATTTAAAGGTGTTCTAGCTGGATTTAAATACCTGCTTATTGTTTCATTCCCTGAAAAACTGAAATATGTTATTTTAATAAAATTCTGTTATATTAAAAAAAAAAAAGAAGTCAGAAGGAAAAAAAAATATCGATAGTTTCACCTAGAGGATAAATATTGGGGAAACAAATAAGGGATCAGAGAACAAATAACAGCAGTAAAAAAAAAATCATAACAAAACAAAACAAAAATAAAAAGACAACTATAAATCAGATATATACTGCAGGGAAGGGGAAGAGAGGGATCAAAACAAGAGCAGGAAGAGCGCAAGGGACTACAGTGAGGATGCATGGGTGAATTTGTGGTGGAAATTCTATGGGGACTACACCTAAGAAAAGAAAGCAAACACTGTAAAAAAAACGAACAATGATGTAATATATATAAAGAAAAAAGAAAAAAAAACTCTAATAATAAAGTTGAAAAATTTTAAAAACTCTAATAATTTATTTTTTATTATTCATGACTTAAATTTTTGATTATTCATGGACATTTAAAGGAGTTTTCAAAATTGAAGTTAATAATTTTGTTTAATGTACCAGTTTTGACCAACCTGTTCTGATTTTTCCAGCTATACAGTTTGATCTTTCATTATATAGTTTAAGATTTCCTGAATCACTTATTAAGCTTTTTGTATTTATTCAATGCTACTAAATTGTTGTTTCTCTTATGAAACACCAACATATGTATATTGGATTGATTTTAGAAATATCCCCTACCACTTTCTTTCATTTTTTTGGTAATATTTCTTCATAGCTTTTACAGTTTGAAATATTTCACTTTCCCGTTTGCTTTTCCTCAGGAAATATTCCCCAATTTGCTTTTTTACTTTTTATCTTTTACACTTCATTTCTGAAATGATTTTTTTTCATTAATTAAAAAATATTTTTATGTCTGTGATTATTTCACAGGCTTTTCTATTTTCTCAATTTCTTTTGATTCTTGGTTTCTTCTGCATTAAAATTTCATTGAAAATTGATCCATTCAACCCATTAATTCCATATCTAGACATCTACCTCCCAAATTAAAAAACACTAATTTAAAAGGAAACTTGCATTCCCACATTTATTGCAACACTATATGCTATAGCTACACTATGAAAATAACCTAAGTGCCACAAAACAGATGAGTGGATTGCTGTGTGTATGTGTGTGTGTGATAGAATATTATACAGCAATCAATAAAGATAAATTCATGCCTTTCACATCAAAGGAACTGGAAATAATAATGCCAAGTGAAATAAGTCAGAAGGAGAAAGATAAATATATTCCACTTATATGTGGAATATAAAGTAACTAAACTAAGAATCAGATACAGGCAAGAATAAACACTAACGCTTAATAACTGACTACAGAATTGAAGTACTAAGGGGTAGGGAAATGGACTATAATGGACTATGATAGTGAATTACAGGTGATTTGGTGTTGGGTGCGCTACAGTGGTAATACCTGATGGAGATATTCAAATATTACTCAATTAAAAATAAATAAATCTTAAGAATAAGTAAAATTAGATTTTTTAAACATCTCTGTGTGATACCCTTCCATTTTGTGTAGAAATACATTTTACCATCATATTTTTTGCTAATTATAATATTGTGTGTGGTAGGAGCATAACTTTTTAAAATTTCTTACGTTAATTAAAAAGACTTATAGAAGTATGAGTTGATTTTTTTAGCTTTGTTAATTCTAGAAATGTCTCCTTTTGTTTTTGTGAAGTGATCAAATTTGACCTCATGTTTTTTGGAGATATTTTTCAATTTTATCTGTTCATATGCTGACACCAAGCATGCCTTAGAGCTATTAGAAGTTGGAATACATGCACATAGATTCATTACAGTTCTAGGCAAGGCCTTTTCACTATGCTTTTTTTTTTTTTTTGGTGAACATTTTCTTTTTGTTTTGTTTTGTTCTTGCTTACCTTTGCATGTTTTATTGGAATTTGAATAAATTTACAAAACTAAACTTCTACGACTCCCATCATTCTCTTGGTGCTTCATGGCACACAGATTATCAGTTTCAATCATTTCTTATAGGATGTTCTAAGAAATTACTGTTCATTTGAAAGTTTAAAGGTTGTATATAGATATGTTGAGATTTACAGTCAAATAACATCTAAAAATGACAGAATAAACAAAATTGAATAAATTTCTTTCTATATGACTTCTCAGAATCAACAATATGCTAATGTTTATGTGGATCTTCAACAGGGGGATATACTTTGCTTCATTACTCCAGATTACTTAAGCTTGAATCTCATTTTTTACTCATGCAGTATTAGTTCTGCATGAGTAACTACAGTCTTAAAGCAATTTTTCAAACTCTTTCTGCTATACTTGCCCTTACTTATCTTGCAACCAAAGAATAGCTTGATCAGATTTTGGGAACTACATTCACGAAATGTGTCATGGTGATTATTATTTTAATGTTCATCAGTCAGTCCCATGGACTTTCACATTATTTTTCTCTTGCTTCCTTTTGCTTTCTAGGAAATTATAGATGCCGCCTTGAAAAACTAAAATTTTTAAATCATAATTTCATAAATAATACTTTTTTAACAGTACAGGTGATTTTTGGAGACTCTCTTTGTGAGTGAGCAAAATATTAGCAAGCAGCATTTTCTTATTCAAGTAAAAGCTTTTGTGAGAGACACTATGATATGATTAATTTGAAACAAAAATAATAGTGGTAAACATTTGCTTTCAGTTTTAAATGAATATTATTTAATATGATTTATTACCAAGAACGTCAGAACAATGCTAGTTTGCAGAATTTATGCTTGAATCTATAATTATTTCAACATAACATTTTCTGTGTAGACCTAGTAAAGTATTTTTAAAATAATAATAATTTATAAAGATGGTCCTGTTAGTAATTTAGCCATTTCTTCATCTATTTTTTGTGTTACTTTTTAAAAATGAATTATTTTTTACTGTTTTTAGCACTACACATGATTTAGGAGTATCAGTTTCCCCTTCTTTAACTGTGTGTTGCAGAATCATACTCACCACCAAAGTGGTGATCCTCCACTGTAGTAGATGGCTCCTGTACCCCTTTTACAATTCAGTTTCTACTGTCCCCCACCCAACAGCCTCAATTCTGTGGTCAGATTACTGGGGTTTGTTTTTATTTAGTTTTTCTGTTAATTCCATTTTGTTTCTCTGCTATTGCTTAGCATAATTCTCTCATTTTCAACTATGGTGTCACAAATGGCAGTTTATCTTTATTATAGTCAAGTAGTAGTCCACTGCATGTATATACCACATGTTCTTTTTTTTAAAAAAAAGATTGATTTATTTATGCATACAAGCACTGGGGTACAGGCCAGAGGTGTGGGGGGTGGTGAGAGAATCCACCAGACAGAGCAGGATGCAGAACAGGCAGATTGATAGAAACACACTGCTGAGGGGAGCAGTGGGCAAGTCAGGAGAGGTCTGCTACGCCATGTGGGTCCCCACCCTGGCCGGGGGCAGGGATCAGACTCATGCTGCAGTGGCTGCAGTTTGCTTCATAGTGTGTTGCTTAACCCACTGCACCACCAGGGCGGGCCCATACCACACGTTCTTAATCCCTTCATCTGTCCTTGAGCAAACAGCTATATATTGATTATTGTAAATAGTGCTGAAATGAACACAAGTTTCATATATCCCTTTGTGTTAGTGTTTTTTATATTTTCAGGTATATACCTAGGAGTTGCATTACTGGGTTATGTGGTGGACTGTTTTTAATATTTTGGGAAATCTTTACATTTTTATAGAGGGGCTGGTTTTCACACCAACAGTGTAAAAGCGTTTCTTTTTCTCCATATCCTTGCCAACACTTCTTGTTTCTGGTATGTTTAATGTGGACCATTATCAAGGTTATCTCGTGATTTTAATTTGCATTTTCCTGATGATAAATGATGATGAGTGTATTTTCATGTGCCTGTTGGATATCCATATTTCTTCTTGCTCTCAACATATGAACAGAACATGTGAGAAATATGTTTAATTGATTCTAGCATCATAAATTTCTTTGTGAAAATAAATTCATGAAACATAGTAATAAATATAATAAATACCATTGTTAATTTAGAACTATGTGCCAGTTTTATTAAGGTTTTCAATTGACTTATATCAGTTTACCTTGCTATATGATCATATACCTATGATCAGTGAGGTTTTGGGTTGCAGAAACAGATTAAAACTGTATGTTTAGTTTAATAAAATTTTTAGAGAAAATGTGTGCAAGTTGTTTACAGACTAGAGAAGAGGCTTAGAGAACAGATTTGAAAAAACACACAGAAAGCAGACAATTAATAGGCTTAGACATACAAATTAGTTAAGATTATGCTATGAATCATCTGCTAACTACATACATATACACATACATATGTATATAAATTGCAAAATGACTGATCTATTATTTATGAATAATAACTGTATTTCTCCTTTCACAAATTTGTTAAAAGCAGTTTTGACATATATATTTAAAGAAGAGCATAACTTATTTTAATTTTTCATCACATCAGTTATAATCAATTTATGTTTTGTTATTCTACTTTATACTATGGGGAAATTGATTGATATTAGTGCAGTGATACAACTTTTAAATAATTGAACACTGAATTGAAATTTATAATTGCATGGAGGTAGTACCAATGAAAGATATTTTAAACATTAATTTCACAATGAAGTTGTTTGTGCCTATAAGATGATCTCAAAAATGTCCTCAAGGGACAATTGGATCTTTAAACTCTTGGAATAATTTAGAGGATTTCAGCGTAGAGATAAAAATGGAGGACCAAAGCACCCATTACAAGAGCTAAAGAATCAACATCTCAATGAAAATCAATGGTCACTTGTCATCTCACAATTTTTAGTGCTTCTTTGTTGGAAATGCCTACTAAAGTTTGCCTTCCTGTAATCATTACCTATTACTTATCCTAAGCTGTTGAAAACAGAATGGCTCAATTTTCATAGCTTCACTTTAGTCATTGAAGATAATACAAAATATATAACAGTTAAGGCTGGCATAGTGATACTAAAGCCTTTGAGCAATCACCAACCCAAAGGGAGGCTGCATCTCATAAATCTCCAGTGACAAAGAGTTTTATGGAAGTTTGCATCATTTAGCTTTAAAAGCAGAGGCAGCTTCGAGGCAAAATGGCTCTTACTATTGCCTGAAAAGTCTCAATTTTGGACCTCATGTATTTGATATAATCGTTTGGGGTTTTTGAGACTTAGAGTGAACTATGAAACTCTTGTTTTTCCTGGTGTAGAAAATTGTCTAAATAGACATCTTGTTCAGGTACAAGTAATGAAGAGAGATTGGATTTTTTCATGAGATAGACTGGCTTCTGAAGAAAAGTAATGGTGTTATAACCTGAGACAGAGGTGGTTGATATTATTCTTGTCAGTGAGAGAATTGAGGTTAAATTCAATGAACTAGCTCTTTTTGATAATCGCCATCATTATGAAATTCAAAGTTGAATCTCCATTTAAGAATGTATATCATATTTTGCATTTAAGAGATTTTTTTCAATAGGAAAATTGTTAGACTTTAATTTTTTTTAATTAAAATTTTTGCTTTATCTAAAAATTTAAAAAGACATAAAATATATGCATGTAGTGAAAATCCCTTATAATTATATAATTCAGAATTCAGAATCAAAATGTTGCATTTTAGGTATCTCTAAAACTTTTGTGTGCATACTTATGTGACTTCAGAAAAGTAGGATAACACACTACTGTCAGCTGCTTAATATATTGCTGATAATTTCTTCAGCTATATGAATATTGATGTTTTAATTTTTGATGGTTTATTTCAATTTCATAATGAATAGCTGGCAAAATTTATATAACTAAGTTTTTACTGATGGATATTTCTATTGTCTCAGATTCCCACTATTGCTAATGACTTTTTAAGATTTTAGAATAAATAGTAGCAAATTTTCCAGTGTTTCTTTTGTGTCAATTCAGTGTGGGGTTGCATATTTTAAGTTTTAGATATCATAGTCAATTAGGTGTCATTATTGTAATTTTGTTCTTTGTCAACCTGATAGGTGAAAAACGTTTGCATATCATAATATCATTTTTTGATCTTTAAAAGAAAATGTAAATTTTCATTTCCAGTAGAAAATATGAACATACTTAAAATATGTACATTTCTATATTTATGAACTGGTTGTTTTCTTAGCTTGTTTTTCTATTTGGTGTTCATGCTTTTCTTATTGATTTATGAGTTTATATTACTAGTGATATTGATTATTCAATTTTAGTTTGTATTTTCTTTGTGTCTCAAACATATATCAAATTGAGTATAAGTGAAATCTTTAAAGTGCTGAGCTTTCCAATTTGTAAACATGAACAGCTCTCTATCTTATTTATCACATGACTGTCTTATTATTTTCAGATTAGAGGTCATGGGTATTTTTTTTTAAATTTATTCTTGAACAGTTGAACCCGTTGTAAATGGTATTTCATTTTCTAGGGTATAAAGATACAATCAGTTTTATATATTGACATATTGGTCATTATTATTACTGTTGTGGGACTTGTAGTACTTTTGTTTTCAAAGATTTTATTAAAATAGCAAGTCTAGAATTTCTGTCAAAATGACAGCTAAGTGAAGAAGCCCAAGTTCATTTTTCCACCTATGCATAAAAAAATAACTTAGACAAGACAGTGACCCCTGAAAGATAAAACAATGGCTATTGTATACAACAAAAATATCAACACTGAGGAAAGGGGTAGGAAAAACTACAATTGAACTCTACTTATGTAAGACAAACAATAAAGAGCAAACTGGAAAATGATGACATCCTGAATAACTCCATTCCTGATGACATTGTAGACCCTACCCACTACCTTCATACTGAAAAGATCTCAGGTGCCAAAAACTACAATTCCTGCATGTTATAAACCTGACTTTCTGAATGTTAATGGGAAGTTAATGGCAGTTAAGTATGACTTATAATTGAACACATGCTTGCTCTGAAGCTCTTGTTTCTGGGCTTGGAATTGCACCTTGGCACTGCTGGAAAGAGATACATGGAGGAGAAACTTGTAGATATACTTGGAAGAGAAACTTGGAAAAGAGATGCATGGGGAGGCTGCTTTAAGGTCCTTGGCACAGATAATGACAGCCATTATCTTGACTTTATACTGAATTATGTGGTATATTTGAACGTTGAGTCTCTCTTTCTGTCCCAGTTCTCTGGGACATACAGTTTATCCTAGATCTGGAGTATTAAGCCATTATCTGTGTCAAAGATAAGAGGTCAATGAATGCTCTGTACATATGAGTATGTATATCTTTTCAGTGTAATTTAAGAAATTAAACAGTGCCTGCCATTCATAAAGATTATTTTATTATACAAATTTTACAGTAGGTCATAAAACTTCAAACATAATTCTTAATAAATATTAAGGATGATTTGAAGACATAATTAGAATGATTTTATTATAGACTAAATACAATTTTTAAAAATCAATTGAACTCTTTACTCTTAATAGACATTGTACATACTATATTATTCTTCCATATAGGAGAATATTTTTTCATTTCAAATTATTTTTCAACAACTCCATAATATTCTTTATACCTCAGTTAAGTGCTTTTGTATCTAATGCAGGAAAAATACCTTAACTTTGGGGTCTCGCTCTGTGCATTAAATTACATTTGTAAATGCTTCACTGAACAATATTTTCCAAATATAATCCACACATAGTAATCATGTTTAAAATATAATTTTTCATAGTTATGACCCATCTGCTTAATACTGATAAGAAGTTCAATAAAGCAGGCTGTAAAAATCAATGCTGTTAAATGTTTATTAATTATCTTATACATTGCTTAGCTTACTGAGCACATTTAATCCTCAATACATATTTCAAGGTATATATGGAAACTTTGCATTTAGTTTTGAAGATACATTTTAAGCATCTTTTCAGCTGGGTTCTCTTAATCCAACTTTATGAGCATTGCACTCTTTCCATTTAATCTGATCTTTCATTGAAGATACAATTTTGCTGAAGGTAAGGCAGACAATTTCAGTGTGGGGAAAAAAAGTCTTAAAAGTACATTGTACATTAAAAACCACTGAAGCATAATGGGCTAAGCTGCACATGAACCAGATTTCAACATTTGCCAAAATTATCAGTAAATTTAAGACTCATTTAATTTTCTCAGCCATTATTTTAAACTCCAGTAGCACCAGGAACTGATTTAATCAGTCAGTAAGACATAAAGCATTCAGGTCAAGAAGATAAGCACAAAAATTGTTTGCTGAATTTTTTCATTCTCATCTTATGGAGGCCTTTTGTTACTAAAACTTGGTTTCTAAAATTATTTCTCCTTCCAAATTATACTAATGTGCTTTAAAATGTAAGAAAAACAATGAAACTATTGAGGAACTAAAAATGGAACCACAGAGGTTAATTCATGTCTGTGAGCAGTTCCACTTTTTGCATTTTTCTTCATGGTTCTTCCATTTCTGTCCCTACCCCTTATCTAATTTAATTCTCTATTAGCTAGAATTATTCCTAAAACAGAACCATAATATCTGATGCAGTCCTACAGACATTATTTAAAACCATATATTTTAAAAATATATTTCATTGAAATATATTTTCACAATTCTAGTATCAAAGGCATGGCATGAAAACTAACTTTCTTTTAGTGAATAGAAGTGTTTTGAGCTATAATTGTCTCTTTCTATCTATATACTACCTAGCAAGAAACTTATAAGTTGTGATCTTAGAAGAATGAGATAAAGTCTTAGTCACTTGGTACCTTTTCAAGTCATTATGCCTAAAATTCTATAATTGGGGATTTATTGACTTAAATCTTGAAGATTTTGAGAAGTGAAAAGGTCTGGTTAGATATTTTCCTGTTCACTTTCTACTGTTGTCAAATTTAACTTTCCTTAATTTGTACATTTGGTCATTTCCCTCCATTTACAAGAGTGTTTGGTGATTCTTTCATTGCTGAAAGATAAAGTAAATGTTGCACTGTAACTTCCTCAAGGTCTTCATATTCTTGCCCCAGCTTTTCTTGACAGGTTCACTTTTCATGAACCCTATACTCTCTTTCTGTGCATCTACGTACCCTCCTCCAGACATGTACCCTCTATCGCTTACTAATCCACTCACGTACACTTCATTCATTTTCCTGGTGTCACCTCCAATTTATCCAGGTACCTTATCAAATATGACTTATTCCCAAATTATCTTAGAATTTATGTTTTACTCCATATGCTTAGGATAGTCTCAATCCAACCTTTCCTGTCTGATGTACTCCTACTTACTTCAAAAATCTACTTCAGAATTCATTTCTTCTGTGAAGATTTTCTGACAAATTTTACTCATTTCCATTTTTAAAGTGCTTAATTACATTAATTTTAACACAGTTTAATGTCTAATTATGATTAAGTTTAAGACAGAACTCTCTTTGAAATGTCTGTTGCAATAGATTATCCATGTAAGATTTCTTACCTAAAACACCTTGAAAAGGAATTTAGAACAAGCTAAGTAATTTGAGTGACAACTCAGAATTCTTTTGAAACTTTCTTGACTTGCAGAGGGAAATATTTATATTTATGTTTATTTTGAACAAATGAGACAACAATAAAAAGAGAATTTATAACCAAATTTAAACAACAAGATAGAGTTTTTAAGCTTTTTTCAGACTTGATCTAAATGTCATAATTCTGGCCAGTTTTCCAGAGACTGCTCTCCTATGATTTTTATATTCTCATCTGTCTCTGCTATGATACACTGTCAGTAAAACATTCCAACTTCAAAATGGGTCTTTTAGAGGCTTTGGTTTTGGAGAAGTAGAACACATTTCCACAAAAATCTGTGGTTAGACTTATTTACTATCCCTCAGGTGTGAGTGGGGTATGTCTGTGTATATTCATATGTTGGGTGTTTATTGATGCTGGCTGAATAATGTCTTGGACATCTTACATATCAAGTGGACATGAACTAAATTGTACCTATTTTATTTTCTCAGGGCTTTATTTTCATGGATACCTTTTGAAGAGAAGAAGATTAGTATAGAATTAAAATTTTCTTTCCAAATGAGATAATTTGGGAAGGATAGACTCTAAGGCAATATAAAAATGTAAAACAATATTATTTGAAGAATATAAAATATTGTTTTCCATAAAATATTAATTTAGTTATAATTAAGTGAACCACAGACACAGTATATACTTTCTTCAATATAATTACTACAAAGAAAACTTAAATTGCTAACAGGAGGCTAAATGCTTGGGGCAATATACTGCTGATGGATGACTAGGGAATAATGACAAATGAATCTCATTCTAAATTCTGTCAACAAAATAAATCACTAATGTCATCAATTTCATTAATATATTAATGTTCCATTCAACCAATATACCTCTTGCTTGTCTTTTCCAGGGAAGCATGTTCATTTTAATCGTATTTATTTTGAGCCTTACAGAGCTGGAAAAATGTTATTAATTGTGGTCACTCTACATAGAAAACTTCTTTAGTAGTTACCATTTGTTGGGAACTGGCCTTTTTTTTCTGTGTAGTCAGTCATCCTTGAGGTGATGAAAATATAATTTCTCTGAATAAAGGACACAGTTCTTAGAAAGTATGTACCATATGGGTGAGTATTTAGAATGTAAACATGGATGATATCTGGCTTATATAGAGATGAAAATAGTCACACAGGAGCTGATACTCTATGAAAACAAACTGGAATATACACTAATGTAGATGAACCTTCTCTAGCCTATACCTAAAACTTGGAAAACCTTAAACCTACTTAAACATTTATTTTATGTAAATTGGTAAATGAACTAGATTATACTAATTAAGTTACATACTAATGGAGGTGTGTAGGATTGCTTGAAAATAAATTTTATTGAGGATTTCATGAGCAAGATCATCTGTTTTCTAGAATACTGATAGCAAAAGGAATGTTAAATAATAAACAGTACATCAAATAAATAGTTATCTGAATTTACCTTAATCACAGTGTTCCAATTTGTAAACAAAATTTACTAGTTACTTCCCTCACAACAGGTTAACACAAAAAACTTAATCTCATTACACTTCTGGAACATTCTATTCATAGTCCTTTACTCTGGTCCTCACTCAAAATAATAAGAATTGGACTCAGCTTTTGAAGAGTGAATGTCAGAACTTAGGAACATATTCTAAAGCCACAGTGTGGTAAACTAATGACACTTCCTGTATGTGATAGTGTTACAGATTCTTCCAAATACAAGTGCTATGAATAAATCTAGCACTTTAGTATGGTCTTTTTATAGAGATGAGTGAAAGCTGAAACAAGTGAGAATCTATGGGGACAGACTTCCAGACACAGTGCAAAGCCTGAGATCATGGCCCATGCACTCAAGGAGTTAGCAGTGTGGTTAGGAGAACTCGTGTATTTTTCTTTAGACTATTTTGAAAAATGGTTTTACCTAAAAAATGGCGCTTTAACAAAAAAGTATAGGTTTTTTTGGTTAATATAAAAATAAGTGTTAATAACAGATGAATCTTCCATTTGCTTATTTGAACCTGTCATTCTATGGCATATATAGGAAAAGTCTACTGAGAAGGAATTACTAGGTTTCCTCCAGTTTTCCTAGGAACAAACAATTGAAATTTGGTTTTATATAGCATAAAAATGATTTTATACAACACAGTTGTGTAAGTTTTCTATAGGCAAGTCTATGTTTTGAAATAATTTCCTTGAGTATTGGCTTTACTACTTCCATACTTACATGGTTAATTATTTTCATGTATTTATCTTAAAATTATCTTCAAGCTCTCCTACTTTTATGCATCCAGCTCAGCAATAAATTAATGAAAATCACTGAATGTCAGCTTCAAACTTGAGCAACAAATAGTTTCTTGATGAAAAATTATTCAATCAAAGCATGTTGGAGGAGCAGCCTCCAGGCATGCCCGATGGGGAGCTCAGTGGCTCCTGCTCCTCATTATGGTCACCCTGTTCTGGTGCCTCATTGACAACTGCCAGTAGCTGCTGCCACCAGCTTGCTGCAGCTCACTACATGTACATAATCTTGGTGGATGGACCTGTTTCTGCTGGAGAGGCCTGGCAGTCCTGCTGCAGGACCACCCAGGCAAGCACGGTGTGCTCAACATGCTCTACATCACCATGCACACAACCACTGGTTGCACAGACAGGCTAGGAGCATGTTGGCAGGCTATATCCATAGGCTCTGCCACCAAAGCAACAGTTTGAGCCACCACTGCTATCTGGGGATAAGCAAGATGTCCTGAGACTGGATATGCAGCACACTCAGGCCAAGTATGCCAAGGCTGGTGGTCCCTGTGCCCTTGTACCACACCTGGTTGTCCTGTACTATATTCATTGGTATTCAGAGTTACTGAACACCATCTCCTGGACACCCACATCCCATCGAAACCCACTTATGACTGGAGATGATGTCTTCCCAGACAGCAGATGGTGCTGAGAGGTAGAAGGTGGAGATGGGGGTATAGCAGCTATGAAGAGTTGAAAGGGTGAGAACATAGAAGGCTAGTCTCTTGGTGGATGACATTGTCTTGCCCTCTAATCTCATGCTGGGTTTCTCATTTTTGGACCAGCTCTTGCTTCCGATCAGCAGACCAGCTCCTTGATTTACATAACCAGTACCCACTTGCCTTGCTGATTTGGCCATCTGCCATCTTGTACATGCAGCTAATGTTTCCTCTGCTGAAAAATCCAACTGCCATCTTGCACAGTGGGCTCCTATTTGGATTCCATTCTCCATACCATGGAAAGTGTCTGGGATAGAAATAGAATAAATTATGCCTGACCAGGTATAAGCCTATAAATTCTCTCTGCCATTCACATATCTCTTTTTTTACTGCTATGTGAAAAATTTTTGTCACTGTTTTTCCACAAGCATCTTTTTAAAAAATCATATCCTGCAGTTGTAGGCATCCAGGTGAGGACTCACCTACAAGGTACTATCCTTCCCACACCACCAACCTGTTTTAAGCACTCATTTAGTATTTAGTTAGTTCCGCCAAAGGGAATGACTGTGTTCGCCAATGTCACAGGTGGTCCTTTAACTCCCACTACAGAAGTGACTGAGTTTGGTCTTGTAGTCTGTGTTGAGAGACTCATTTTCATCCTAAAGTGCCACTTGCATAAATGGTGGTTGCCATATCTCAAACTGTAATCTTTTTTTCTTTAAATTATCTATTTTTTGTACTTCATTTCTCTCTTTTTCAGCATCACATTTTAATTGCATGGACATATTTCTCTATATACAAATATTTATATAATTAGCTTCCCTGATTAGATAAGAATTGATTGGTAATGACCATGATTAACAATTAAACATATAAATAATTTTTAAAGTAATGAGCTTAAATAAAAATTCTTGGAATTCAGATCAGATTGACCAAGTCAGGAGCTCAAAAATCTACATTTTAACAAATCTTTTAGGTGATCCTAAATCTTGCTAACGTTTCAGAACCACTGAGAAAGCTAATAGTAGGTCTTACCTACTGCTGCTTATGTTAACACTTGAGAACTATATGAGGAGGTTTATCAATATCATTAAAACTTGTACTTGATTATTTTCATGTGATGATGAAATCATATGTAACCCTAAAATTAGATCTCCATAATAAAACCTCCAAAAAGGAAGAAAGATTTTTCTCATCTTGGAGTTACTCATTGTCTACCTCCACTTCCTGTACAATGTTAGCCATTACAGAAACTGGAAATGTTTCAGTTAAACCCAGTGTTATTTCTGTACTGACAGCTTTGGGAGAAATGAAATTATTCACCTGTCACTAAAGAAACTTGCACGTCTAAAAAATTATGAGGAAGAACAAGTTATATAGACTTTTAATAACTTCTGACTTAGTGTTTAACACTATTCTCCAAAATTAGAAAATCAGAGAAATGTGAAAATATGAATTTGCATATCCATTTTCTAATATGTACAATGAAATATTTGCTAGAATTTCTGGCATTCACATTTCACCCAGAACAAGGAAACTCAGTAACCTGAGTAGAATATGTAATTAATTATTACTAAAGTCTCTTAAATGGGATCAGTGGAGCAAGATACTTTCAGGAACAGGACAGGTTAAGAAATAGATTTTTAAAATTTAGTTTTAATTGTGTTTGTGAAAATTAAACAGTGTTATCAGAAACTATCACTTGACCAGGGCATTAAATCTAGCTACCTTATGATCTGTTTTTTTTTTGGGGGGGGGGTTGGGGACGGGAAGTCATTACTTCTACTTACTCAAATGATTAACAAAATTACCTGCTATTGGGACAGTAGTATTTCCTTGCAACCTATTCATTTCAAAATTGGACAAAATGTTGCCAGTAAAGAAAGCTGGAATTATCTTTTTATTAAGATTTATTAATTTATGCATACAAGAACTGGGGTACAGGCCAGAGGTGCTGGAGGTAAGAGGATTCACAGACAGAGTGGGGAGCAGAACAGGCAGATCTACTGAAACACACTGCTGAGGGGAACAGTGGGAGAGGTAGGAGAGGTCTGTTGTGCCATGTGGGTCCCTTCCCTGGCTGGGGATCAAACTCATGCTGCTGTGACACAGATCCTTCACAGTGCAGCGCTCAACCCACTGCACCACCAGGGAGGTCCCTGGAATTGTCTTTTAAATACATTTATATTTTTTGGCACAGCAGACCTCTCCTGCCTTACCTGCTGCTCTCCTCAGCAGTGTATTTCAATCATTCTGCCTGTTCTGTTCCCCAGACTGTCTCTGGTGAATCCTCTCAATCCCACATCTCTGGCCTGTACCTCTGTTCTTGTACGCATAAATAAATAAATCTTAAAAAAAAAGTATACTTTTTAATAAATTTTTAAAATTAAGGTAACATTGGCTTACAACATTGTATATGATTCAGAAATATGTATACCACCTTTTCAGATGTGTTGTGCCACAAAACACCCACCAACAGGGCACCCATAGTCTTCCACATTGTCCATTATGCCTCTCTTTCCTTTCTCCTCTCCCTTCACTTCTCCCTTTCTAACCTGAATTTTCCAGTGAGATTTCTAGAGATTGTATTTGGTTCAGTTTTAATAAACCCTTGGTTTTATGTCTTTATATTCCACATATAAGTGAGTCAGTGCAGTATTTGCCTTTCTATAGATTTATTTTGCTTATCATTATCTCCTCCAGTTCTAACCTTGCTGTCACAATTGGCAAGAGTTCTCTTTTTTATAGCGAATAATATTCTGTTGTGTATATTTGCCACATCTTCTTATTCATTCATCACAGGAGTGAGATGAATGAATGAATAGATAAAGCCTGTATTGGAAGGAAAACTTTCTCTCTACCCTTTTCTAGGTTTCATGCTGAGGGTCCCTTATAAATAATAGGAAAAAAAACCAGAAGTTTATTGACTTATACATACCTGTATACATTGGGGAAGACTAGAAAAACATAGTAACCCCCCCCCCCAAATATCCCAAAACACAGCACTGAGGCAGTTGAGATAATTTCCTGTTTTGGCAAGCACACACCTGGGAGTGTAACACAAAGTAAGCTTAAAGAAAGAGAGTCATGAAGGCTGAAATGTCCTCATCCCAGACCCATGGCTGTGTTCACCTACTTTATTCACTAAGTGTAGATGCCTTTGGTCAGTTATGTACATTCTATAAGGGACATGTCTGGCTGTTACAAGAAAAGAAAAAAAGATCATTTGTAAAATGTGCTATACCAGGATTCTTGTTTCTGTAAGAAGAAGGTAGTCAAAGTGTAGGTGGCTATGGCAATTTAAAGAAATTTAGTATCCTGGAATAAATAATAAATGAAGGCTTAATATACTAATTTCAAGCATTCTTTTTATTAATTCCTGATTGCAACTTTAGAAAATTGATCTTTGCTCTCTGGGTTTAAGTTGCTTATGTAACATGGAAGTAATTATCCCAGATGTATTTTAAGTTTTCTTTTTATCTCTAATATTCTATAAATCCATGAGAAATTTGTGAAATCATTCAACTCATATATCTCAAAACTGTATCCGTAATTTGTTTATTTAAAATGACTGAAAAGGCGAAAAGAATGAGTGTCTGCATTACTTTTAACCTATACATGATCAATTTAATTACATAGTTATTTAGCTTTTATTTTCAATTCAATTAATGCCAATAGTGTATTTCCAGGTATATTTTTGATCTTTTTGTTATTTATAATAAATGAAAAGAATTTAAAGTGTTTTTTATATTACAAAGTAAACCATCTAATGGCAATTATTTTCATATACAACAAAGATACTAGGAGTTCACCAATTTCTTTATAATCTTATTACTTTTACAATGTGAAATAAAATATTCATATATTGTTATGGAACAAACTCTTTCTCATTTCTTTTATCTCCTTTAAATGTTCTTTTATGACTCTTAATGTTTTTGTCATCTTGACTTGCAAACCAATTTGTATATATTCCTTTTTTCTTAGAAGCAATGTGATTATTATAAAACATGATTATTGTAAAACATGATCACTGTAAAAATTAATAAAATATACAACTCTAGAGACAAATATTAAGGTCAGATCAAGTTTAATCTAACAAGGTTCTGTTAACACTTTAAATTTCTTCCGGGGGGGGAGGGGGGCGGAAATAAATTTCTTCCAGTAGAGCATGAGGGTGGTGACCTGATCTGAAATGCAACATAAAGTCATTCTAGCAGTGTGCAGAGTAGGATATGTTACAAGAGAACAAGAGTAGAAGCAGGGAGATTAGTTAGAATATTCTTACAAAAGCACAGGAGAGAGAGATTTTAGAAGAGCACAGGAGAATTAAGGTGGTAGTAGCAAAAGTGAGAGAAAAGGCTAAATGGAACATACTTTATAAGATAAGAGAATTTGGATACAGACTGAATGTATGGCTATAAGAACTATAAAACTGAAAGAGTGAGTGGATGATGGAGCAGAACAGTAGGGAGGAGATAGATTGACATTTGTTTTGGGCGTGAAAAGTTTAAGGAGCCTAATAAAACTCTAAGTAATGGTTTGCACTGTTAGATAAACTGAGTACAGGAGAACACTTTCAGGGTAAACATAAAATTTTGGTAGGCTTTCATTTGTAAATTTAGATAAATCCATTAAAAACATGAAATTACTAAGGAATGGTTGTTTCGAAAGAGAAATGAAACGTTATAAACACTAGTCTTGATGCCCTTCAGTATATGTAGGGGAAGAATCCAACAAAGAACATTAAAATGGAGCACAGTGTAATGTTGAAGAAACATAGGGGTTAATGGATAATAAAGAAATATTTCAAGATGGATCTGAACTGTGGCAAATAATACAGAAAATTCAAGTTAAGTTTCCTAAGCTCAAATATGTTTTAAAAAATAATTGTTAATGCTTGAAATAATGTCTCATCATTTATCTGTTATCATTTATTTAAATCCCTAAAACTGAGTAACTGTTAATTTATTATTGTTCCTTTTGAAAATAACTTGACAGTAGCCTGTATCATGTGAACTGAGGAGAGAAGTTCTTTGATAGATAAAACATAATGTAAAATTTATTGGGAAAAAAAGAGGAAAACATATACAAAAAGAATGATAGTATTTCTTAGGCAAATACCCACGAAAAAATTTTTGTGTATTAAGACAGGTGAAGGCTAGAATTTATAAGAAACTTCCAAAAAAACTTTTCCAATATAGTTGTACAGTTACACTCCCACAGAAATTAAATTCTTGCTCAAGTTCTTCCATATATCTGCCAACTGTGAAATTATTATGATTATTTTAAAATTTTAGCCATTCAAGTGGAATTACAGTGACAAATTAGTGTCTTAGTTTGTACTTGAAACTAATACTCCTTAATAATTTTTCAGGTGTTTATTGGTCATTTTTACATGATGTTTTGAAAAATATTTTTGTGACTTTTGCCCAGTTTTACCAGGAAGTTTGCCTTTTATTGATATGTAAATATTCCTTACACAGTCTGAATAGAAATTCTCTATCTGACATAGGTATTGTAAATATTTTCTCCCAAGTTGTAGCTTAGGTATTGCTTTTTCTATTAGGAGTGTTTCTAATTTGCATAAGCTTTTATTTTAATGAAGTACATACAATTCATCAAATCTTGACCTTTATAGTTGTATATCTTTCTGTGTCCTAAAAAATTATCTAAAATGACATATTTTCTTTTGTATATTTCAGAAGACATAATTTTTTGCATTTGTATTTATGTTAATGATCTATCTTAAAATTATATCTGTGAAGTGTTTTACAAATATATGCCTTTTCTATTGAGTCATGTATTACCCTTCTATGTCTTTGATAATTTTTCTTTACTATAATATATAGGCTCTACATTATAAGATTGTAAATATTATATAATTATACGTTTTGCTTTATTCTTTCTTTGCTTGTAATTCCAGTTGGAAAAAAATAACATTTAATCAGTCAGCATTTAGTATACTTCAATTGCAATTTTTTCTTTATCAAATTTAAGAAACTATTCTCTTCTTAGTCTTAGCATTTTAAAAATTTTATTTTGAATGGATGTTAGATTTTTTCAATATTTACAAAAAATACTAAATATTTTAATAAAAATTGTTTCTACTGAAATGATTGCATCATTTTCTCTGTTTTTAATTTTCATTACATTGATGAGTCAAAATTAAGTCTTGCATTCTGGATTTGATTTATAAATATTTTGTGGAGGGTATTTAAAATATTTCTTTCTGTGGTGTAATTGTCTTGTATCATTCCGTTAATTTCGCATATACAAACTAATGGCTTGATGCTTAGATACATGGCAATATGATGAACACAATGTCTAGTGAGCACTGGTCACCACATAGTTGCATTTATGTATTGTGACCTTGTGATAAGGATTTTGAAAATTTATTCTTATAGCCACTTTCAAATGTTTAATACAACTTTATTAACTGTAGCCACCATGCTTTACATTATACCCTATAACATTTATTTTATAATTGGAAATTTGTCCATTTGACCCCCTAAACCCATTTTGCCATCCTCTCACTGTTCCCCTCAGCAAAAAGCAACGTGTATATCTCTGTTTTTATGAGCTTGTATATATTTTAGTTTATTTTGTTGTTGTTGTTCCTTAGATTTCAATATAAGTTAAATCGTATTGTAGTTGGGATGATGTGGCAACATTAGAGCTGCCTCCATCCACCGCTTCACCTGCTGGGAGCCTCGGAGCCCCAGTCCAGGAGTATGTATTCACTTAGAGTCCTAGTGAATATGTGTGGTTGCCTGAACAAATTGGCACCATGTTCCCAAAAACAGGCCCTTGACTACCTTGAAAATTTGATTAGAATTGAGGAACTCAAGGCATTAATGAAAGAAAAAAAAATACTGAAAAGTGATAGAGCTCTTCAAAGTCTTTGTTCCAGGGAAAGTTGCTTAAAGAAGAATCCTAAACAATGGTCTGTTTCAGCTTACATAGTATTAGGATAGTGACCCAAATGGCTGCATTCCACTGGAAGTGGGGACTGATCCAAATGTTCAACTGGTGCATGCTTTTTTATAGGTGCCATGTGGAAATGGACAACATATCCCACATAGAGGCAGAGATCTTAGCAACTTAATGAATCTGTAGATAACATTAGACAACTCAGCTCTCTCATGTGCATGCTCTAGATTATGATAGTTCTGGTCAGGGGTCCAGACTTTTCTCTTTCTTCAGACTGCAAAAACTTGCTTGGCTATAAAGATAACTTGATATGCAGAGACACAAGCATTTATAACATGGGGCACCTGGAAAATTCTGTATGCTGCTTATCTAGGGCTGCTTGAAAAAATTATTCAGCTATTTTGGGGTCCCTGTTCCTGTTCTTAATATAGTATATTTCTATGTCTGACTTATTTCACGCAGCATTTCTTCTTTATCCTTGAATAGCGCTCTATTGTGTTTCTGTTTATCTATCTATCTACCTATCTGTCATCTATCTAATATATATGCATATACACATTTTTACATATGTATATTAATACATTTATGTAATAATAATGTAAATAATGATGCAATAATGCAATTAACATGGGGGTGCATATGTTTTTCTTTTTCCCCAAATCAATACTGAAAAGTGAAAAATGATAACTTTTTTCTCAGCTAAAATGCCTAGAATAATTTCTGAAAAAAAAAAAGTCCTTGTATTATTTGGAATAAGTGTTCATTGAAGATCCTGTTTGTCTTTCTTCATCTAATTTATTTCATTAAGTGTAACACCCTCTACATTCATCCATGATGTTATAAGAGTAAGGATTTCATCTTTTCTTTTTTTTATAACAGTGTTATTCCACTCTGTGATATAGTGTGTAGTGTATATCAACTACATTTTCTCTATCCAGTCACCTTTCCCTGGACTTATAAGTGGTTTCCAACTATATCAACTATAAATAATGGTGCCATGAACATGAAAGTGCACATATCTCCTCAAAAATTATTTTGTATTGTTTAGGTAAATACTAAAATCTTATATGACTGGATAATATAGAATTTCTATTATTAATTGTAGAATATTTTCTGCTGCTTTTTACAGTAGTTGTAAAAATGGTTTTTTTCTCTACAACCACTCCAATGTTGTTTCTTTCCTTTTTTTTAAGATTTATTTTATTTTATTCATATAAGAACTGGGGTACAGGCCAGAGGCATGGGGGGTGGTGACAGGATGCACCAGAGACAGAGTGGGGGAATAGAACAGGTAGATCGACTGAAGTACACTGCCAAAGGAAGCAGCTGGAGAGGCAGGAGAGGTCTGCTATGCCATGTGGATCCCCTCCCTGGCCGGCAGCAGGGATAGAACTTGTGCTGCAGTGGCTGCGGTTTGCCTCACAGTGTGTTGCTCAACCCACTGCACCACCAGGGAGGCCCCAATGTTGTTTCTTGTCATTTGGATAATTGTCATTCTTGCAAGTGTGAGGTACTATTTCATCATTTTTTTAATTAGTATTCACTAATATTAAAAAAATGATGAACATCCTTTTCATGTTCTTGTTGGGTATTTGTCCTCTTTGTCAATTCAAATATTCTATTTTTAAATCAGTTGTTTGTTTATTTTTTATGTCTGAGTTTTATGAGTCTTTATGTACTCTAATAATAACACCATCTCAAATATATGATGTACACAAATCTCCTTGCGTATAGTAAGGTGTCTTATCATTTTGATTCAAGATTTTTTCACTGTGAATTTTTTAAAAAATCCACGTAGTACATTTGTTTTTACTTGATTTTGTTTCCCTTGTCACTGGAGTCGAGTCCCCAAGGACATCTCTAAAGCCAAAGTTAGGTAGCTTTGACTATGTTCTCAGCTGTGTATGTGATCATTTTAGGTTTTACATGCAACTGTTTCATCTATTTCAAAATTATTTTTGTGTATGGTGTTAGTCAGTGGTTTAGTTTTATTCTTTGCATGTAGCTCTCTAGTTTTTCCAACGTTATTGAAGAAAATTTCCTTGCTTCACTGAAGGTGCTTGATGGGAATTAGTTGTCCATATATGTGTGGGTTTATTTCTGAGCTCCCAATTTTGTTCCATTGATCGGTGTATGTAGTAATTAAGAAAAAAGATGTGAAACATGGGAAGTAAAAATAAAAATTGATTACATTCTATATGCAAGAAGTATGCTGGACATTTAAGAGATATAATCCTGTCATTTTCAAGCTTTCATTATGCATACTCTTTCTAGCATTTATTGCTATAATTTATTCCATAATGAATATTCATTTTATGGTTCTTTGTCTTTCAGCTATGAATAGAGGGAAATATCTTTCACTTTCTTTCAAATATTTGTTAGTTGTGAAAAATATTTCTATTCCATTTTTAATAAGACTTTTAAAGGGATTATGTCTAATGCCTATATTATATGTAAATGAAAAAAACCTACAAAATCACCTTTATAAATAAAGACCTAAATGTCTGTTTCTTTAGGTGAATTTTTCAACTGCTAAACCATATGTGTATTAAAACTGTCAAACAAGGTGTGCTATTAAAAGATATGGCAAGGGCAGACTCACAAATGTGAATGGTTAAATTTCCATAGGTCTTGTTTAGTTATTATGTTATAAAATACAGAACTACAAAAATAAACATTTATTTGTAGTCATAATGACTGCCAGTTCTACTATGGTTTCTAATCTAGTATATAATTAACTAAAATAACAAGTTCACAAATATGTATTAGCAGTATGATTTTTGCTAGGTGGAAGCTGTTAGAGTGCAAAGTCTCATGCTGTTGCAAGTAGTGTTAATATTAAATATTTTGGGGCATATTTACCCTTTATTAAGAAAATGAAGGAAAATGTAAAGATATTAATGCATTCATAAAATTTTTGTTTTCTACAAAAATGATTCCTGTATTCTTCTATTTATAATGTAAATTTTATTTCTAAGTTATTTCCCTTTCAATCTAAGGAGCTTTCTTTAGAAATGATAATTTAGAATAAACGATTTATTTATTCATTTACTTCAAAATTACTATAGGTTAAAAAGTCTATTAATTTAGCCAGGTTAGTTGTCACCACTTTTACAGTTAGTGGCCCTAGAATGAGTATTTATTAAGTATTTAAATAAATACTTGTCCTGTCCAGTCTTTTTGTTATAAGCTATTCTCACAGACATGACATAGTATCTCTTTGCAGTCTTAATTTGTGTCTTCCTGGTAATAAATGATGTTGAAGATTTTTTCATTTGCCTATAGATTATCTGAGTAACTTCTTTGGAGAATTGTCTATTTAGGTCTTTTTTTTCTTTTTCATATATTTTTTTGCTGCTCTTTTTTTTTTTTTAAGAAATTAACCTATTGTAAGATGTATGTGGTGTTGATATCTTCTAGTTGTAAGGTGCCTTAGTTTTTGTGATTGCTTCATTTAGTGTACAAAAGCTTTCATTTTGATTTATCTCATTTGTTTATTCTTGCTTTAGCTTCTCTTCCTGTTAGATTTGCACACTCCAAGTATGTCTCTTTAGTTGATATTTAGGAAAGTATCACCTATGTTTTCTTTTATGAATTTTAAATCCTATGTCCAAGCCTTTAATCTATTCTGAATTAAATTTTTGTGGATTAAGCAATGATCTCTTTCAGTCTTTTACACTGTGACTGTTAGGTTTGCCAGAACCATTTTTTAAATGATTTATTTATTTATGCATACAAGAGCTGGGGTATAGGAGAGGTGTTGTGGGAGGGTGAGAGGATTCACCAGAGACAAAGTGGGGAGCAAAACAAGCAAATCTGCCAAAATACAATGTAGAGGGAAGCAGTGACTGAGACAGCCAAGGTCTGCTGTGCCACATGGTTCACCTCCTTGGTCAGGGATATAACCTATGCTACAGTTGCCACAGGTAGCTTCAAGTGCTGCACCTTAAGCCCCTGGACCACCAGAGAGGCGCTCTTGACACCACTTTTTAAAGAGACTTTCCTCCCTCCATTCATGGTTATGGCTCCTCTGTCAAAGATCAGTTGTCCATATTTATGTGGCTTAATTCTGGACTTTCTATTCTCTTCCATTGTTTTTTGTTTTGTTTTTGTTTTGATACCATAAATTTTGATTACTATAACTCTAGATTAGTTTGTTGGGTAGTGTGATATTTCTATTTTGCTTCTTTTATCTCAAGATTGTTTTGGCTATTCAGGGTCTTTTGCAGTTCCATCACATTTTATAATCTTTCTTTTTGCTTAAAAATTTCATTCATATTTTGATAGGTTTTGTATTAAATCTGTAAATTGTTTTAGAAAATATGACCATTTTAACAACTTTTTTCATGATTTGGTATCTTTCTATTTCTTTGTGTCTTATTTTCCTCAATAGATTCTTTTAGTTTTTGATGTAGAGATCTTTCACCTCCTTTGTGAAGTTTTCTCCCAGATATTTCATTCTTTATGTTGTAATTGTGGACAAGATGGTTTTCTTGATTTCTCTTATCTCTAATTCATTGTTTGCATGTAGAAATGCAATGGTACAAAAACAGACACATAGACCAATGGAATAGAATTGAGATCCCAGAAAGAAAGTTACACACTTATGGATAAATAATATGTGACAAAGGTGCAAAATATATACACTGGAACAAAGAAAACCTCATTGATAAATGGTGCTGGGAAAATTGGACTTCCACATGCAAAAGAATGAAACTAGACCATTATCTCACACCATGAAAATCAACTCAAAATAGATTAACAACTTGGATGTAAGACCTAAAATCATAAAATATATGGAACAAAACATAGGCATAAACCTCAACATCTCCAGCAGCAACAAAAAAGGAAAAAATGATCAAATGAGACTATTCAAATTAAAAAGCTTCTATACAGTGAAAGTGACAGTGACCAAAATAGGAAAAAACCTACCGAATGGGAGAAAATATTTAAACATCTTACATTTTTTATAAGGGATTGATATTATACAACTCAGCAAAAAGAAAATGAAAAACCCAATCAAAAAAAGAACAGAATAAGCACTTCTCCAAAAATGATATGCAAATGTTCAACAGTCAAATGAAAGAATGTTCATTTTCACTTGTCATTAGGGAAATACAAGTCAAAACTACAATAAGATACCATCTCACACCTGTGAAAATGGCTCATATTAAAGAAAAACCTAGTGCTTGGAAGGGTATGGACATAAAGGAACCCTATTGTACTACTAATGGAATTATGAACTGGACCATTCCCTATGGTAGAAGTGTGGAGATTCATCAGGAGAGTAAAAATGTGTTTATCATATGACCCAGCAAGCCCACTTTTAAGTATCTATCCAAAGAGCACAAAAATACTAATTCTATAGGAAACCTGGACTCCTGTGTTTATATCAGCACTATTGACAATATCCAAGATATGGAAATAACCTAAATGCCCAATAAGAGATGAGTGAATCAAGAAGATGTTGTTTATATGTCCAATGGAATACTATATATTTGGTGAATAAAAAAAGATAGACCCATGCTATTTGTGGCAACATGGATGGAACTGGAAGAGATTATTCTAAATGAAGAGAGCAAGAAGGAGAAAGATAAATACTGAATGGTTTCATTTACAAGTAGAATCTAGAGAAACCCAAAAAAAGGATCAGACATACACACAATATAAGACTGACCTTTGAAAGAAGATCATAGATTTGAGTTACTCAGGAGGGAGGAGAAGAAAGAGAGCGAGAGTAGAGAACAAGGGCAAAGGATAGTGCAGTAGGGTGTGGTGGAGGACTGTGGGCTCATTGGTGGTAGGAAAACTATGGTGACTGTACCATGGGGGAAATCCTATATCATGAAAAAGTAAACAAGTATGTTTAAAATAATTAATTAAATTAAAAAGTGCAATGGAATTTTATGTATTGACTTTGTACCCTGCCACTTTACTATATTAATTTATTATTTCTAGTAGTTTTGGTAGTATCTTTTGGATTTTCTGTGGATATCTTCACATCATTTGTGACTAGTAATAATTTATCATCACTTCTAATGTAGAACTCTTCTTAGGCTGTTTCTTGCCTAATTGTTGTGAGCAGAATTTCAATACAGTGCTTGCTGAATAGTAATGGTTAAAGTATAAATCCTTCCCTTATTCCTGATCTTATGGGAAATACTTTTAGTTTTATACCATTGAGTATAAAGTGGGATGTGCATTTATCTTATATGGTCTTTATTATGTTGTGATAAGATCGTTCTATTCCCATTTGAGAGATTTTCTTTTTATCGTAAATGGGTGTTGAATCTTGTCAAAATATTTTTACAGCATCTATTGAAATGATAACGTGATTTTTATATCTTTTTGTTGATATGGATAATAATATTGATTTGTATGTGTTGAATCAACCTTACTTACATCCTGGAATGAGTCCTACTTGTTCATGATAGTTGATTTTCTTAATTTATTGTTGGATTTCATTTGCCAATATTTCATTGGATTTTTACAACTATATTGATCAGAGACATTGATCTATAGTTTTCTTTTCTTTTCTGTGCTGTTCTTATCCAGTTTTTAGAACAAAGCAATACTAGCCTCAAAAAAGTTATTTGGGAACTTTAATTTTTTAAGGAGCTTGATAAAGATATGTATTATATCCTCTTTGTAAGTCACTAATAAAGTCCTAGAATTTTGTTCTCAGATTGCTCACTTGTTTTCTTTCCATCTGTTTGATCTATTCATGCTGTCTTTTTATGCTGGTTCAGTCTAGAAGGTTGTATGATCCTAAAATTTGCCTATTTCTTGTAGGTTGTCCAATTTGTTTGCAAAAAGATATTCATAATAGTATTTTACAATCCTTTGTATTCCTGTAGTATCTGTTGCAATTTCACCTCTTTAATTTATGATTCTTCTAATTTGAGCTCACTCTCTCTTTATCTAGGTGATCCTAGCTAAGTGTTTATCAAATTTTGTTTAAAACTTTCAAAGAACAAGCTCTTGGTTTCACTGATCTTTTGAATTGACCTTTGGTTTCTATTTCACTTATTTCTGCTCTAATTTTTATTTTCCCCTTATCTTAATGATTTTTGTTTTCATTTGTGCTTCTTTTTCAAGTTCTTTCAGATGAAAAGTTAGATCATTTATTTGATTTTTTTTTTTTTTATTGAGGAGGGCCTCTTAAGATTTCTAATGCATCTCATAGGATCTGATAGATGGCTTTACATTTTCATCAGTCTCCAGATAAAATTTTCTCTTTGACCTGATAGTTATTCAAAGGCGCTTGGTTTATTCTTCATGTGTTTGGGTTTATTCCAAGATTCTTTTTGTGTTTGTTTTCTAACTTTATACCATTGCAATCAAAGAAGATATTTTTGTTTTCACATCTTTTTGAGATTTTTTTTGTCTTAGCGTACAATCTATGTTCCATGTGTACTTGATAAGAATTTGTATTTATTTCTTTTGGAATGGAGGGTTCTGAAAATCATAATTAAGTTTGTCTGATCTATTACTTCATTTAAAAAATTATTTATTTGTTTACTTTATTATTTACTTTGTAAAGAATCAGTTGAATCTGGTACTCTTCATATGTTACTGTCAGTGTGTTTTATTAGTTCTGTTAATAGATGCTTTATATATTTGGTGTGCCTGTGTTGTGTGTGTAAATATTAGTGACAGTTTTAACTTATGGATGAATTGCCCCCTTGACCGTTATGTAATACCTTATTGTCACCTTCTTGGCACTAACTGATATGAGAATAGCAGTTCCTGCATTTTTCTGTTACTGATTTGAACTATTTTGCTCCAGTTTTTCACTTTTTGTTTCTCTGATGTAAATCTCCCTTATGCAAACTATAAATGGATCTCATACTCTTTTTTTTTAATCCAATCTATTCTTTGTCTTTTAATTGGTGAGGTCAGACGATATACATTTTAGGAAATTATTGATGTATGTTGTATAATTCTTGCATTCTTTTTTAATTTCCTTTTCCTTTTCTCATGTGTTTCTGCTTTTTTTTTTTCATTCAGGTGACATTCCTGATGATTCTCTTCATTTCTGCTAAGAGTCTCTATTCTACATTTTTGCTTTGTGGTTGCCATATTAAACTTTCTAAATATAGTAGTCCTTTTTGTGTCAGAGTACACACATTATTTAACTATACAGATTCTATCATTTTCTTCTTACCGTTTAATGTTTTGTTATTATCTCATATAGTCTTACATTCTGCATTACTTTTTATCATTTTGTTCAAGGTTTTTTTTTTTTTCTTTTTAATTTTTTTCATGTAAATCTCCTTTCAACATTTCTTACAGAGTAGGTTTGGTGTTAGCAAATGCAATTAACTTTTGTTTGTCTGGGCAGTCCTCATTTCTCAAATATATTTGAATGAGAATTTTGAAGGCTAGTGTATGGTTGGCTGGCAGTTTTCCTTGAGAGTATCTGCAGAAAAATCTGATGAAAGCTTGATTGACGTGCCTTTAAATGTTTTATTCTGTTTTCTCTTGTAGACTTTATTATATTTTTTCTTTATTTTTGGCTTTTGATAGTTTAATCATTATGTGTCTTGGTAAAGCTAATTTTGCATTTATAAAATGCAATTAACTTTTGTTTGTCTGGGCAGTCCTCATTTCTCAAATATATTTGAATGAGAATTTTGAAGGCTAGTGTATGGTTGGCTGGCAGTTTTCCTTGAGAGTATCTGCAGAAAAATCTGATGAAAGCTTGATTGACGTGCCTTTAAATGTTTTATTCTGTTTTCTCTTGTAGACTTTATTATATTTTTTCTTTATTTTTGGCTTTTGATAGTTTAATCATTATGTGTCTTGGTAAAGCTAATTTTGCATTTATAAATTTGAGTGTTATTTCTACTTCTTGGACATTCATGTTTAATTCTCTCTTTAGGTTTGTTAGTTTTCAGCTATTATTTCTTTAAATAGGGACTTTAGTGCTTTTCTTCTTCTATTAGCCTTCTGGAATACCATTATTCTTATGTCAACATATGATAGAGTCTGATATTATTCATGGAGTTTATTAATTATTCTTAAACCTCATTTCTCTTTGAGTTCCATTTGGATCATTTGTATATTCAGTTTTCAAAGTTCTCTCTCCTGACAACTTAATATGCTTTCTACATTTGTCCTTTTTATTTCAGCATCTTTTTCTTTTTCAATATCTTCAATCATTTTGGTGAAGAACACTTTTCCTTCCTGGATTTGTTTTCATGACTATGGGTCAGTTTTACTCTGTTTGTTTGAACTGCTCAGATACATTGATTTTCTTTTAAGTTTGCCATTCTAAACTTTTGCCTGTTATTTCTTCAAATTTGTGTCCTTGATATAGTTCTCTGTGCTCTTACTCTCTTTCAAGTTTTCCATTTTGTGATCTTTCCAAATCCAGAAATAGTAATTTAAAACGTATGCTACACTATGTCCCATTATGAAAAATAACAGAAGTTGATGAATAAAATGGTTCTGCATAAATCCAAATCCTTAATTCCTTGGAATACATATATAAGCAGTTTTCAATTACCTTCATAAACCTTGAGAATCTACATGAGCTATAGCTTGTCTATAGCCCAGTGAAGTATTTTACGTGACAAAGATATAAGAAGAGAAGATGCTGTATTCTTGGGTTAAATTTAACATATTTCAGTCAGTTAATTCTTAATAAATAGGAAATGGATAAAAAATTCCTCACTCAGAGAAAGATAGAACTATGGTCCTAGGTGGAAATAGCTATATTAATCAAGTTGTTCGTTAATCTACACCCACCACTGCAGCCTATTCATTTATGTTTCTTAAGAAAATACTTAACCAAGCTATGTCCAATGATTTCAAAGAACCTTTGACTAAATGGATGCCTAAGACCTATAATAATTATTAGATAGATGACCTTCTCCCCATTGCAAGTATCAAAGGTTATCTGTATGCCTGGAAGGAAAAAAAGAGATAAAATACACTGTGTCTGAAACTAATCCTGGGAAACAAAAATCATGAGCATTGTTTTGTTCCTACCCTATTCTTACCCAGCTTCATTAATTAATGACTTTAAGGTAAGAAGTGATATTTAGGGGGCCTCCCTGGTGGCGCAGTGGGTTAAGCAACACGCTATGAAGCAAACCGCAGTCACTGCAGCACGAGTTCGATCCCTGCCGCTGGCCAGGGAGGGGACCCACATGGTGCAGCAGACTTCTCTTGCTGTGCCTGCTGCTCCCCTCAGCAGTGTACTTCAGTTGATCTGCATGTTCTGCTCCCCACTCTCTGTGGTGAATCCTCTCACCCCCCCACACCTCTGGCCTGTACCCCAGTGCTTGTATGCATAAATAAATAAATCTTTAAAAAAAAAAAAAGAAGTGATATTTACAAGATATGGTGTACAAGATAAATGTACAAGATAGCTAAATAAATACATTTCCAAATACAGAAAATAATTATCATCTGTGGTAATATCTTGAGATTGGTGAAGAAAATGATTTTCAAATAATTATTGAATATTAAAGAGGACCTTTGTGAGGAAAAATCTATAACTATGTTACTGATTTATTCTAAGCAGCCATAGGAATAAAATTAAATAAAGCATATTAAAATCTAGCATACACTAACCAGAGAATAATATAAACAAGCATATGATATCATTTAAATTATGATGTAATAACATCACATTGAATTTATTTATTTTTATTAGATTTAATTGTATTGACATCATTTGTAGTAGCCAGGGGTTTGCCACCACCATTTCACCGTGCACCATCACCTTAGTCCCTTGTGCTCTTTCTGCCCTCATCCCCATCTTTGCCCTCTCTTGCCTCTGCCCACCCCTGAGATCCCTTGGGTTTATCTTTGATCTTTTGATCTTGTTGAATTTTTATTTGTTTGTTTGTTTTGGTTATGATTGCCCATTTCCTTGAGATTTCTTTTTGTTTGTTTGTTTACTTGTTTGTTTTGTTTTCTTCTTTTTATTTTTTGTTGTGGTTGTTGTTCTTTCACATTCCTTCTAAAGTGAAGCCATCCAATATTTTATCTTGCCTCCTGACTTGTTTCACAGAGTATAATTCCTTCTAGCTCCATCCATGTTTCTATAAGTGACCCTAGTTTATCATTTTTGGTTGCTGAATAGTATTTCATTATGACTATGCACCACATCTTCTTGATCCAGTTCCCTACTTCTAGGCATTTGAGTTGTTTCCAGGTCTTATCAATTATAAATAGTGCTGCAATAAACATGGGGGTACAGGTACTCTTTTGGATCGGTGTTTTTGTGTCCTTTGGGTAGACCCCTAGGAGTGGGATAGCCAGGTCATATGGTAGTTCTATTTTTAGTAGACTGAGGAACCTCCAAACAGCCCCCCATAGTGGTTAGTTTATCTTGCATTCCCATCAGCAGCGTAGTAGAGTTCCTTTTTCTCCACATCCTTGCCAGCATTGCCAGTTGTTGCTGGTTTTTTAATATGTGTCATTCTTGCCTGTGTAAGGTGATACCTCATTGTGGTTTTAATTTGCATTTCCCTGATTATGAGAGAAGTTGATCATTTTTTCATATGCCTGTTGGCTATGTGTATTTCCTCTTTGGTGAAGTGTCTTTTAAGTTGTTCTGCCCATTTTTTGATTGGGTCGTTTGTCTTGATTTTCTTGAGTCTTATGTGTTCTTTGTATATCTTTGTGATCAGACGCTAGTCTGTTGTGTGAAGCACAAAGATTATTTCCCATTCAGTGGGCTTTCTTTTTGTTCTCTGTAATGTTTCCTTTGCTGTACAGAACTTTCTAACTTGATGTAGTCCCATATGTTTAGCTTCTCTCTCATTTTTATTGCTTTGGGGACTGCTGCCTCGAAAGTGCTATTGAGATGTAACTCTTGCAGTGTTTTACCTATGTTTTCCTCTATATATTTTATATTTTTGGGTCTTATATTTAGGTCTTTTATCCATTTTGAGTTGATTTTCGTACATAGTGTGAGATAGTGGTCCAGTTTTATTTTTTTACATATGGTGGACCAGTTTTGCCAGCACCATTTATTGAATAAGCTATCTTTGTCCCATTGCAGATTCTTT